>CAUYLG010001725.1:0-89771 GCA_963573385.1 Cacajao melanocephalus | reverse complement strand
GCCTTGTTCTCTTGCTGATGAGGAGCTGCGATCCCCTGTAGGAGGAGAGGCATTCTGATTTCGGGTGTTCTCAGCCTTTTTGCACTGGTTTCTTCCCATTTTTGTGGATTTATACACTTGTCGTCTTTGTAATTGCTGACTTTCAGATTGGGTCTGAGTGGACGTCTGGCTTGTTGGTGACAAAGTTTTTTCTGTTTCTTAGTTTTCCTTTGGTGGATGCCCTTTCCCCACAGAGCTAAGCCTTCCCAGGTTCAGCTGTGCTTACTGTGAAACTCTGAGTCCTCAGCGCTTCCAATTGCTGTTCTCCTTGTGGGGATAGGACCAAAGGAGCCTGACTCAAAGGGCACCTAGTCCCGTATACTCTGCACTGAGAAGTGCCGCACTGCACCAGGGCACCGGCAAAACAGCCGCACCAGCCAAAAGAGTCGTGCTGGCGACCCGTGTGGCTCCTCCGCTGGGTAGCTCCCAGTTTGTGGGCAACAGAAATTCGTCTGAAATTGTGGCGTCCACTCGCTCTCTGCGCTTTCACTGGGAGCTACAATCCTGAGCTGTTGCTAATCGGCCATCTTGGATCTCTCCCAAGCAAGGGTTTTCTAATATATTTGGTATTTGCTGTGTTGTGCCTTCCCTACACCACCCTCTTCCCTCACATACATTGTCTACTCTATTGGACTGCAGAGCCATGGAATTAAGGGCACAATATAGAGGATAGGCGGTGGGGGTTGGGGTACCATTCAGGCTCTATGTGAGTTGTTCTTCTTACAGAACTAATGGATTCACAGTTTAGACTAAATGGCTATCAAAGATGGATGTTAAATACCTTGAATTGGCTCTGAATTGCCAAATTGTATTTCAAAAAGCTAAGCATATATATTTCAAAGATAGAAAGGGAACTTATTCATTGTTCTCTTTACGTTCACTTATAAAAATGCTTACTCCCTACTTGCCCATTTCTTTTCATTGGACATAGACTGTTGTCACAGTCAGCTCATGAAGCTGTCAGCAGATCCATGGAGACCACTTTAAAATAAAGGCAATGTAACATCAATGCAAATCCCATGATTTTTAACAAAACAAATAGAATTCATTGAAAATGACTTTTACCGTTGAGGTCTCCTCTCAGAACTCTTCCCCACTATTCTGTTTCCATTTCAAAGTCACATCTTTGTTAATGACATCATGGGATCCTGAATTCAAATTGCTTGTGTTTTGTTAAACTTTGGGAACACTCATGCTAGAGTTCCAGCTTTGCTTGGGCATATTAGTAAACCACATACTATTTAAAAGGTTTTTAGTATTGGTTAAATATGTTGTGTATTAAAATGCTATATTATTGCAGCAGAGTTTAAAATATTTCCTTGAATTGGGGATATTGAGTGAAAGAATTCAGCTAAAGGTATATCACTAAAATATTTGCAAATAAAGAACATTTGAACCATGACTCCAATTTTTGCTAATTTTTCCAAAAACAACATTAAGTGCTTACCATCTGCCAGACATTAGCTATATGTTAAATAAGGAGAAGAGAATAATGCAAAGAAAGATCAGTCATACCCATGATGTGCAAGGATTTTTTGGAGTTTATAAGTGAGGAAAATGCAAATGCATAATTCCAGTACAGCATGAAGGTCATGGTGGGGGTATACCTCATGAAATTGAGAGCTGATTGCCTGAAGGAATCTAGTGATTAGTCTTGGAAGGGAAATATGAATTTGGCCATCAAAGAGGAAGAATGTTGTGAATAGCTGCCAGATTCTCTATCTGCCTAGACCCTTTAAACACTCTTGTAATGGTTGGGAAACTTCTTGCATCCCCAATATAGAAGCCAAAAACCTTTCTTCACCAGACTCACTTGGAGCTACACACTTGCCCATGACCTAGATTCCAGCAGTCAAAGGGGTTAACAGCAGACATTGATATAGAGGTGAGCAATGGAAGTGGTAGGTGTATGGGTTTTGCCTTCTGGTGACAGAAGTAGAGCTTTAGTGTGAGCTATGCAGAGGTGGAGAAATCTGTGATGTTGGACTTGCAAAGAGGAGGCTAGAGAATTTGGACATTTTTCTTGACATCTGTTCTCTGACTCTTCTGGAAATTTTGTAAGCTTCTTCATACCATTCAATACATCTTGTGAACTACTAGTATCCTGTAATCAGTGTCCTTTTGCTAGCTAGAATGGATATAATTTGGACTTGAAAACCTTGACTGATAGAAATATGTAGGTATGTGTGGTATGGCCAAAGCAGAAAGAAGAGGGTATGCAAAGAAAAGAAGAAATTAAGGAGGTGGACTAAGTTTAGAGTGTGATAGGGATGGTTTTGATGTGACCATTGGTAGTGAGGTAGGGAGTAATATAAGGAGGTGAGATTAAGAAAAGTTAATATTAGATTTGGGGGCAAACTAGGATATAGTTCTAAATTATCTAGACTTTACTCCATAAGCAATGGGGAACTTTTGAAAAGTTTTAATTGAAAGACTGACAGACGTTTTGGCGTTTCTATTTTCAAGCAAGAACCCTGGTGGTATTGGGAGGAGGCATGAATGAAGAATTGCTCATGATGGGAAGACCAGTTTGGAATCTGATACCATAGTCCATTTGAAAAATAATGAGGCCCTAATGAGACAGTCACAGTAAAGATATGGGTCAGTGGGGAGGGGATGGCTGGCAGGTGTATTTGTGAGATCTCTAGAGAGCACAATCAGTAGGACTTTATGACATTGAAAGTAATGGGACCAGGTGCAGTGGCTCACGTCTGTAATCCTAGCACTTTGGGAGGCTGAAGTGGGTAGATTGCCTAAGCTCGGGAGTTTGAGACCACCCTGGGCAACATGGCAAAACCCCATCTCTACTAAAAATACAAAAATTAACTGGGTGTGGTGGCACAAGCCTGTAATCCCAGCTACTCAGGAGGCCAAGGCACGAGAATTACTTGAACCTGGGAGGCAGAGGTTGCAGAGAGCCAAGATTATGCCACTGCACTCCAGGCTGGGTGACAGAGTGAAACTCTGTCTCCAAAGAAAAAAAAACAAAAAAAAATTAATGAGTCATGAGGAAGGAAAATCGGGATAGCTCAAGTTTTCTAATTTACATTATTAGGTGACTAGTAATGAAAGTTATTGAAATGGGAATTATAGTGGAAAAGGCAAGTCCTGAAGTGAATGCAAGAGGATAACTTAATTTTAGACATATCAAAATTTAAGTACTTGAAGGAAATAGTTGGGAATACACATCTGGAATTTTATAGAGCAGTCAGTGTTGCATATAAAATTCAAAATCATTAGTAATTAAGTGGTAGTTGGAGTCATGGACATAGATATATTAAACAAGGGAGAGTATGTAGGGAAAAAAGGAGCAGAGATCTAGATAGAGGCTGGGGAGTTGTAATTTTAAGGGGGCAGAAAGAAACCAGTATAAAAGATGGAAAACTGGGAAAGGATCATCATAGATGTAGAAGGAAAACTAGAAGTGACACTCAAGCAGAGTTGAATCTTTTACTGTTGGAAATTAATGTCTTATTTTACTTCATCTTAACATGAAGGTCCTGCTATTACCTTTAAAAGTATTTTGTTTTCTCTAGAATAATCCACACAGTATACATCGGAATGTTAACCATGTTCAGTGGGTACTGCCACTAATTTGTCTTGCAAGCCCTATGTTCAAGGTTTTAGAAAAGGGTATAATGTGCATAAAATAAATACAATAGAGTAAGCATTAAGCACATGGGTTAAGTTTTCTGCAGAAAGTGAACAGTCTTCATTTCCTTTACAGATTTCTAAATGGTAAAACCCCCAAACAATTCCTTATGGTAAATAACTGCAGACAGCGTGAAAAAATCCTTAGGTAATTACTACCCTCAAGGATTTTTGGTAAGGCAACCAAACAAGCATAATACTGACAGTCCAGACACCTTAGTTTGAGCTTTCAACAGATGATACACGTAATAACATTGAAATATATATGTTCATGTGAATGGAAACATTTGACACATGTACAGAAACCTTTCTTTTCAGAAGTAAATGATTATGATTTTTAACTAGGAAGTTTTATTCACAATCCTTCAATAACTTTCAGCAATGACAATAGCTTAAAAAACTAGAGTTGGTTGAGTCCCTACTTCTAGATATTTAGCTCTTGAGTTCGTCAATTCCTCATCTGTGATATTTGAATATTGGATTCCTGGATTCTTCTACTGACACATAACAGTTCTCCATCTTGTGAAAGATTCCTCCAGGAGCAGGAATTATTCTCAGTTCCTTTAATGTGCTATTACCATTTTGTCCCATCCTACCTGGAATCAGCTCTACACTCTTCTTCTGCCCACTTCTAGATCCAAAGGGGGAAGAGCCCTACACTCCAATTGCTGGTATGAGAATTCACCATCAATATCAAATCCCATGCCTTTTCATCTTATATTTACCTGGCATTTTTCATAGTGACTTATCCAGTGAATTGCAAACAGAATTACCCTGAATCACAAATAGGTTTATAATGGTAACCAACAACATTTATGTAATTTTTTTTGCAAGCTTCAGTACAAACTTAGGAATGGAGAAAGCAAATGACTACTATGGGTTGCCGGTTGACAGAAGTGGGCATAATGGACAAATTAAAGGTTTTCAGGAGAGCCAGTGAAATAACTAACCCTAGAGTCCAAACTGGGGAGGGAAATTGATGAATTCATTTATTCTTTTAGCTGGCTATTGTGTGCTTGTTCTGCAAGTGCCAGATTACTCTTATGTCCCCAGGTTTTTGCTGTTTAAAGGAAAGATTTAAGAAAGGAAATGATAAGATATTTCATAAATGAGGAAACAGAGGTTCAGAGAAGCTAAGTAATGTGTAAGAACTAGTAAGTGGTGAACTAGAAAGTCAGACCTAGTCTGTCTTCCTCAGAGGTCCTTGCTCCTTTCAATACACTATGCTGGGATCTTTGAATCCTTCACAAACTCATTTTGCCCTTAACACTTCCCTCCGTTGTCAAAGGGTCATGCAACCCTGAGAGCAGGTCAGGTGCCTTAATATAAAGGTCAAAGTGCCCCATGGGCCCTGACACCGTCAGAACCTGTGTCTCCACATCTGGGAAGATATAACCATTAGACCAAGGTTTGCTGTCCTCCAAGCATTATCTCCTAATGTAGGAATGTAGTCAGGGAGTTTGACAGCTTTAATGTCTGTCTCCTTGAGTGCTCTGCCCTCCCAGACTCCCTCTCCCTAAGACAGTCTTCAATATCTGGTCTCTGACACTCCAGTTCCTGAAATGCTTTTGGTTTCTCTGACCATGCAATGTTCCAGGGAAGAGCTGTTTTGTTTTGTTTTGTTTTGTTTTTTTCATGCCTTAAGTTCTGTTTTGTTCAAAGCAACACCTTTCTTCCCAATTTATATTATAGTGAA
Source organism: Cacajao melanocephalus (assembly GCA_963573385.1). Taxonomy (NCBI): domain Eukaryota; kingdom Metazoa; phylum Chordata; class Mammalia; order Primates; family Pitheciidae; genus Cacajao; species Cacajao melanocephalus. Next base: position 84,385 of record CAUYLG010001725.1, on the reverse strand, counting down.
GGCTTTCCACTCAATAAAGAAGAAAACCATCAATTATAGTAGAAACCAGTAGGGTGGGGGAGAGGTAAGGGGACCTGGCGAAGGGAAGAAGGAGGAGAAAATGAGGAGTGAAGACAGGGACCAAAAAAGGAACAGTTTTTAAAAGTTTGACACAAAAAAAAATTGGAGGAGGTAATTATCGCTGAAAGGCTGTAGGGAGAGGTCATTAGGAAGTCTTTAAGATAAAAAAATAAAAATATCCAATTCTGGGGAGGTGACAAGGTCATTAAGCATTGCTGGAAGCAGTGTAAATTAGTATGGCTTTTTTGGCAAGAATCTAGAGTTTGGCAAGAGCCTTAAAAATTTTATATCCTTTGGCTCAATATTATTCATCTGGAAATATATCCTTAAAATACTTCTGAATTTTGAGAGAGAGGAAAAAAAAACTTCGTGCACAAAAATTTTTTCTCGGTAACACTTATATAGCAAAATAATTGGTGACAACAAATGTGTCTATCAATAAAGTGGTTAGTTTTAACCATTCAGTAATTCCTGTTACTTGATTGAATATTAGGTAGCCATTGAAAATGATGATTTTCCAAGACCATGTAATATAGCAAGTGCTTGCAGTAAATTGTTATAAAAACAAGCTACAAAAAAGTTATATGATCCAAATTATGTTTACAAATGAAGAAATAAGTGTCTATGAGAAACGGTGTGGGAAAACACACCAGTGTATTAATAGCGATTGTGTTTTAGTAGTGAGACTACAGGGTTGGAATATTTTTAACAAAGCAATTTTTAAAATTAAGAAATTATTTGCACACAATCAAATTCACCCATTTTTAGTGTATAATGTGATAAATTGTGGTATTAGGTACAATTGGTTACCACTACCTCAATCAAGAAATTCTGTGTGAGGGATGAAAAATTATCTATTGGGTACAATGTAAACTATTCGGGTGATGGCTACTGTAAAAGCCCAGACTTCACCATTGTGCAATTTATCCATGTAACCAAAAAGCACTTGTACTACTAAAACTATTGATTTTTGTTTAAAAAAAGAAGTTCCCTGTGGCCTTTCACAGTGAATCCCCTCTTCTCACCCCTGACTGACAACTGCTGCTGCTATTTTTTTCTGTCACAGAAGTTTTTCCTTTTCTAGAATGGCACATACATGGTTTCATATGGTATATGAGACTATTGTTTTTAGCGTTAATCTACTTTAAAATGCTTCTTCGATGAGTACATTAAAATTTATTTGAACCTAAAACATAGATTTCAATTGTTTCTTTTTCTACTAAAGTGGGAAAGAAGAGCTTTGATTACTTAAGAGAAGAAGATAGTTCAAGCAGACCTGAGTTATCAGAGAGCTTGGAAAATCTCCCTGCTTAGAGGCTATAAATAGTATGGTGTAATACTGGTCCTCATTCAAAGCTCTGATAAAGTAGAAGATAACTTTTCAAAGTTTGTTTCTAATCCGATAAGAGGATAATAGGAGAAGAAGAGAGATAAGAAGAGATGTTTGTCAGCAGAAAACGATAAAGGAGGCACACTTTTTCATTGCTTTGTATTCTGAACATATGCCATCATAAATTAACCATTCTGGAACATTCTCTTTAAAGAATGCAAAATTTATCTGACCACCCAGCTTTATTTCTGTTTTTCATTTTTAATGCCTGTACATTAGTCATTTATTTTAAGCCATATAATTTTAAGACAAAAGATGCTAGGTTAAGTATAAATATAACCACCCATGAACATAAAGTCATTTTTAGTAAAATTACAGTCTGAGTTACTATATGTAGTCATGTGATTATTGGGATAAAGACCTATCCATTTGGGTCAGTATGAAATAACAAAGTTAAATATTGAGTGAAAAATGCTATACACACATTATGTTTTTATGTGTGTATACATCAATATATATGTAGTAGAGAATGTTAAATAAAAGTGTTATTTCATTCTTTCTTTTCTTCTTTTTATAAAAGAAAAAATTTTGAATGTTTTGCTTCCCAGTAACTCCCCAATACCTTATTTAAAGTTTTTTAATTGTGGTAAAATATGTATAACAAAATTTACTATTTGAATCATTTTAAGTATACAGTATAGTCACATTAAATACATTCACATCATTGTGCAGCCACCATCCCCATCCATTTCCAGAACTTTTCTCATCTTGCAAAACTGAAACTCTGTACCCATTAAACATAACTTGTCATTCTTTCCTCCTAGCAAGGTCCTGGCAGCCATCATTCCACTTTCTTTATCTATGATTTTGAATACCAGAAGCACCTCATATGAGTGAAATAATACGGTATTTGTCTTTTTTTTATTATACAGCAGAACATTTCTATGAGATTTCCTCGTGGCGACATAGTGAAGTTGATCCTATAATGATACCAAGATGCTCTGGCCTGCTTTCTTCATGTATCTTGATGCTCCTTGACAGAAATCTCTCTATCTGTATTTTTTGCTGGAACATAGTTAACTATTAATGGTACATTGTGTTATAGCCATATAATGAAACAGAGTAGTCCTTAACCTGACTGAAAGGACTCTGCTGTATTGAGAACTTGACAGGAATTTTTAATCTGGAAACTTCTTAAATTTTAGGAAATTTATTTTTGTATTATTTCTTATATATTTTTCTCCCTACACTATTCTCTGCTCTTTCTGAAATTTCTAATAATTTGGATTTTAGACCTCTTAAACTTATTTTCTAATGTTTTTCTCTTCCTCTCTAGTTTTCCCAATTGTTTGTTTTATTTTTTGGTCAAGATTATCAACTTCTAATCCTTCTTCAAAACTTCTAATCCTTCTCCTAAATTTTAATTACTGTTACCATGATTTTAATTTCTAGGATCTGATTTTTCTTTCTTTCCTTTTAAAAATAAAATCCTGTCCTTTTTTCCCGAATGCCATATCTTTTTATCTCTTGGGTGATTTTATGATTTTTTTGAAGTGTCTTCTCACTGATTTACTTCTATTTTCTTCAATTCCTCTTTGGTATTCGCCTGCCATTCACATTAGAGGCTTTCTCGAAGGTCTGGGGATCCTTTGCATCCAGCAAGCAAAAAAGAGCTAATTGATAGCTCTGGATTCTTGTGTAGGTGTTGGGGGAGGAGGGCCTTTTAGAGTGTGGACTTTAATGTAGGATTACTGGGATGAGTTAGCTGGGTAAGCTGTGGGGTACAATCTCAGTAGCTTTGAACCTTTTCTTTGAACTGAGTTTCCGAGGGAGAAGTTTCGCATCTCCTTCCTGGGGTATTTAATGCTGGCTTCTCAGTGGGATGTCACTTATCAGGCCGTAGATTTTTACTTTATTGTTCTGTCTACAGTATAGCACCCTTTTCTCTGACCATCCCCAAGTCCAGAGTGCCTTTGATTCATCACTAATGGAGAATAGGCCTGCACGTTTTTACTGAAATGGGAGTAGTTTCCAGATTATTTGAGTTAGGGAAAAGATACATGTCCCTAACCGCTTTTTAAAATGCAGCTAATTGTACAATTTTCTGTTTTACCTGTAACCCAATTTTAAAGATAACCAATGGTTCTAATTCCTGAGTGATTCAGGAGTTCTGTGGTATGAATCGCCCTGCTTTGGGGTTTTTCTTATTACCATTGTAAATTCATCTCTATTTCTTCTTCCAAAACATAGTGGCTGTGGCTTTTCCCCCTGCTTCTTTATCTTTGTAAGTATTTGCATTTTTATATCCATGTAATTTTAATGGTGTTTGGGGAACGCACAGTGGTGAACATGTGTATCTAGATTGATATGTGTGATTGGAAACTCGATGTGTGATTTTTAGATCCCTACTTAATTTTTATTATTATTTAAATATTATATTTTAGCTGTATGTTACTGAATTGCGATTAGAAAACATGAGCTGTATGATACTAGTTCTTTGGTGTTAAGATTTTCTTTGTGAACTGTTACAAGGTCATTATTGTCAATGTGCCATGAATATTGGAAAATAAGCTCAATTCTCTGATGTGGGTGCAGAAATTTTCTGTTTCAATTAGTTAAAGTTTGTTAATTGTGTTGTCAAAGTCTTCTATTTCCTTGCTATATACAATATAATATATTTAATAAGTTAAGGTTTGTTAATTGTGCCGTCAAAGTCTTTCTATTTCCTTGCTATATACAATTTGGCAGGTCCTTAAAAAGTTAATTATGGGAATATATGGGAGATGTATAATTAACTTTTTAAGGACCTGCCAAATTGTTTTCCAAAGTGGTTGTGCCATTTTACACTCCCACCAGCAGTCTATGAAAGTTCCAATTTCTCTCCATTCTCATCGCCAACACCTGGTATGGTTAATTTTTAAAATTTAGTTATTTTAATAGGTGTTTAGTTGTGTCTCGTAATTTTAATTTACATTTCCTTAATGACTAGTGATGTTAAGCATCTTTTTATGGCTTTTTTGCTATCTGTATATTTTACTTTTAAAGTGTCTTTTCAAATATTTTGTATACAAATGCTCGTTTAATATCTATTTGAAATAATAACATTTTTCTCCTTTGACATATTCAAGCACTTAATCAAAGTAATAAAATTTCTAGTACTAAATCCTAGGTAAATTTTGTGTTTCCAAGTTGTGTCATTTTTCAATATACAGCAGATCGTTTGATGGGTTTTTCTTTTCTTTTCTTTTTTTCTTTTTTTTTTTTTTTTTTGAGACAGGGTCTCACTCTTTTGCCCAGGCTGGAGTGCAATGGCAGGAACATGGCTCAATGCACCCTCCACCTCTAAGGGTCAAGTGGTCCTTCCACCTCAGCCTCCTGAGTATCTGGAACTATAGTGTGTGCCAACATGCCTGGCTACTTTTTTAACTTTTTAGTAGGGAAGAGGTCTCACTGTGTTGCCAAGGCTGGTCTTGAATTCCTGGGCTCAAGCAATCCTCCTGCCTCGGCCTCCCAAAGTGCTGGGATTACAGGAGTGAACCACCACGCCTGGCTTCAGCAGCTGTTTTAATTATCATGATTTGCTTCAATTCAATGTTGATTTTTGCCTATGAATTTAAGAATGGCTTAGTCTATCATTTTTTCTATAATCTTTCCTTGTCCGATTTTTAATCAATCTTATATTTCTGCATTTCTCATGGTCTGAAATGTTTCTAGAGCAAGAGTATTCTGTTTCTTAAAAACTTAAAAACTTGATAGAACTCATCTGTAAAACTTTATGGACATGGTGGTTTTTTGGAGATAATTTCTAATAATCATAATTTTAGAAGTTACTGTTATAACCAGAAGTTTTCTTATTTCTTCTCATGTCAATTTTGGTAACTTTTACTTTGCTAGAAATAATCCATTCAGTCAGATTTCAAAATACGTTAGCATATGATTGTAATAATATTTTTAAAAGCGTCTCCATGACTGCTTTCTTTTTTCTTTTTTTGAGACAGAGTCTCACTCTGTCACCCAGGCTGGAGTACAGCAGCACAATCTCGGCTCACTGCAACTTCTGCCTCCCAGGCTCAGGTGATTCTTTTGCATCAGCTTCCCCAGTAGCTGGGATTACAGGTGCCCGCCACCACGCCTGACTAATTTTTGTATTTTTAGTAGAGATGGAGTTTCACTACGTTGGCCAGGCTGGTCTCGAACTCCCAACCTCAGGTAATCCGCCCACCTCTGCCTCCCAAACTGCTGGAATTACAGGCATGAGCCACTGCACCCAGCCTCCGTGACTGTTTTTTATATTCCCTTTCTCATTTCCACATTTTGGTGTTTGATATTCCTCAGTTTTGTTTCCTAAAACTAAACCGAGGATTTTCTCTGTATTTTTTAAATCTTTCAATTTCTCAGGTATTTGTTTTTAAATTATTACTTTATTCTATTTTCTAATTCATTAATTTTGCCTTTTACTTTTATTATTTTTTTCTTGACTTTTCTTATAATCTTGTTCTCTTCTTAATAAGTGAGTTAGCGCATTTATTTCCACTGTTTTATTGATTTAATTCAATAAAATGTTATGAAGTTACCTTTGGGTATAATTTTGCCACAACCTGTTTATCTTGATATGTTGTAATTATCTTTAATTGTAGAGCTTATTTACATTATATATATGCACAAATTTGGATTAATGCTTCTAAAACTTCCAATTTGTAGTTTTTTTTGGTGTGTATTTCACTAAAATTTTATTATAAATTTCTAAGTCATTACATTGTAGCTGGTAAAATGTCTGCTTTGGGGAAATCTAAAAATAGACTGTGGGTCACAATTTTGTAAATATCCTTGACTGTGAGTACATATTCATTGAGGCAAAGTTCTATTTGTATCTATTAAGTAACTTTAGCAATTAAATTATTCAATTTATTTATATTGTATTTGGTTTTGGCCTATTGAATATTTCAGAATTGTTTTATAATAAAACACTGAAATATGCTTCTCTTAAACTCTGTTTAATTATTGCAACCTTACTTCATGTATATTTCTGCAGAGACCTAGGCATACATTGTCCATTATGGTAGGCACTCACCACATGTGGCTTTTTACATTTAAATTAATTAAAATTAAATAACATTTAAAATTCAGTTTATATGTTACTCTAGTTGCATTCCCAGTGCTCAAAAACCCCATGTGCCGAGTAGCTACCATTTTGGACTGAACAAGTATAGAACATTTCCATTGTCATAGAAAGTTCTATTGAACAGCATTGATTGACTATTATATTTTATAGTGAATTATACCTTTGATTAGTCTAGTGTTGCTATTTTTTTATTTATTGCAATCTGCATTTAATGCTTCCTGTTTTTTCTTTCAATTTCCTGATACATATTTGCCATCCTTGTATTTTTAATACTTCTGAACCTTTTGTTCTATATATTGTCTCTTCTAAATAATATATAATTCTATTGCTGCAATATTTGTAAATGAGTTTAACAAATTTGTTTATTTTCATACTAATATATTTTATCTTTTGATGTCTTCATTTATGTTTTTTTTTTAGTCGCTTCCTAGTGTTCTTACTGGTTTTCATCTTTTGGTCCATGTGTAGAATATTGGTTAAGACCATAAGCTCAAGCATATGCCTCCTTGGGCATGGGTCCCATTTCAACATTTCAAGAATCAGAAGCTCTTAAATTCTGTGTGCCTAAATATCCTCATTTTTAAAACTTGAAAAACAGGGATAAAAATAGTACCTATTGTGTAGAGTTATTGAGAGAGTTATAGGAATAAATGTTTTAAAAGTGGCTGATACATCAGTAGTCAGTGCTTATAACTACTACTAGTTATTTCTTGGGCTGCTTTTTCTCTAGAAACACTGAATGCATTTTTATTATGATTTTACTGTTACAAAATATGCATAAGTTGTATATCTCTAATTGTCAGTATCACAAGAGAAATAAAATTATTTGAATCCCATCTAAATTGAGGTCAGTAGCTTCTTTTTCATGCCTCCCTCTTGTAGACACATCTTATGAATTTTGTTAGAATTATTTGTCACTATAGATCCATGTTATTTAATATTAAATACTATTTTAACCCATTTAGCTTTGCTTTCAAGAATGATTATTTTTGCATTCTGTAATATAATCATAAGTATTTGGTTCACCACTAGACCTTTTTAGTCTTTCTGATACTCTTTTTTCTTTATTTACTTATATGTTTTAGCCAAATAGTATCACATTGTGTGTGGTTTTTCTTTTTTTTTTTTTTTTTTTTTGAGACAGATCCTCACTCTGTCACTCAAGCTGGAGTGTAGTGGTGCGATCTCAGCTCACTACAACGTTTGCCTCCCAGGTTCAAGCAATTCTAATGCCTCAGCCCCCGAGTAGCTGAGACTACAGGCGTGCACCACCATGTCTGGCTAATTTTTTTATTTTTAGTAGAGTGGATTTACCATGTTGGCTAGGCTGGTCTTGAATTCCTAGCTTCAGGTAATCTGCCTACCTCAGCCTCCCCAAAACACTGCAAATTTTGAATCTGCCTTTTTCCTTAAGAATGTCTGAGAGACAGAAACATTTATCCCAGGAGCAAAAAGTAATTAAAGTTCACTTGATATGCCAAAAAATGTGAAATATAGCCCTCCAATTTCCTCTATTTATTCACATTGTTTGGACCATATAGTTCTCTATGTTTGGGTGGTATCCATTCAGCCATTTCATTATGGGTGTGTCACTCTCTATATGTTTTGCTTGGAAGCTGAAATGGATCTCTTCCCTCTGTATCATCATAGATGAGTTCAATTGCTGCTTGTACCTAGACAACTCCAAAGTCTGCATGTCCATTTCTGGACTCCTTCTCTCTCTCTGGTACAATAACTCCTGATTTTAAAAGCTCTTTCCTCATGCCTGTTATTCGTAAGATATTCATTTATTCATCTGTAAATAATGACATTAGATTAAATGATCTTAAACGTTTATTCCAGAAATAAAAGTCTGTGATCTATAGCTGTTATTCCTGTATTATTCTACCAGCAGTGCTCTTTAAAATTCTTTTAAACTCCTCCTCCTGAATTTGTTCTTTTTCCACTATTGGTGTGAAGCTGGCCATTATTTCTCTAACAAATTGAACTATCTTTTAACTGGAGCACAGAGCCTTTGTAAAGCATCCATGATCTTTGATTCTCTGAAACCCACTTTGTTACAGTTAGTGACTCCAGAATCCAAAGGGAACATAGTCACCACCTGTGTTCTCAGCATTGGACTGCTCCAGGACTTCCTTTTTCTTACTCATCACACATGCTCTCAATTCTCCAAGACACATGATAACTCTCCTTTAGGTGCCACTCAAAAAGCAGGATCATAAGGGCCAGTATCAGTGGGATAATGAACTGGCTCAAGGGACAGTGGCTATCCCTCCATTTCTGTTTTCTTTGCCTTTCAAAGATTTTCAGTAATACCTAACCACCCATCATTGCCTCATCTCTTTCTTAGAGAACTCAAACTATACCCTTCACTTCAGGAGTATCAGCACAGTTTCAGTACAATAGATATGGCACATGCCACACTACTGAGAGCACCAAGAGAGAAGAGCAAACCTTTCTGGGGCTGAGGGAGTCATCTTAGCTGAATGATGATTACCTGTGGACTATAAGCTCCAGAGATGGCTTCTGATTCCAGTTTTCTTGGCTAATCAGAACATGTTGCACTCTCTCTGTCTCTCCCTCTTGCTCCCTCGCTCACTCTCTCACATTAATTTTCATGTCTAATCCATACCAGAAAAAAATAATCAGGCCTCTCCTTAAGTTAGTATCGTACTAATATTACCGCCGTTACTACTATTACCATAACTGAGACTGTTGCTGCTAATACTATTACCTTAGTGCTGATACTTCTGCTACTTAGCAGAAGTACTGATACTTCTGCTACTTATCCCTACTGTGGTTAGGGGTATTGTGACTATCATTGCCACAGTTGTCAGTCTGGTAGCTTTTACTCAATGGCATGAAATCAGCAAAACACTTTCCATACATTATTTCATTTAATCTTTATATCAGTTCTTTTGGATAATATTACTTATCCCTACTTGAGAGAGGATAAAATTGAATTTTAGGGAGGTTAAGTAAATTTCCCAGTGTGACAGAGATTGTAGGTAGTATAGCTATGGTTTTTGAACCTAGATCTGTTTGGCCTCAAAGCCCACACTCTTAACTGTTACAGGGCCCCAAGCTGGAAAATTCCTCATGAGCTGATAGCATCTCCTTCCACAGTACTAGCAAATGTTGCTAATAAGATTTCAACTCTCTTCCTGCCTAAGCCCAGATACAACCTCAGAATTCTTCTCCAGTTAGAGCCTGGGCAGCCACTAGAGAAAATCCATCAGATTTGGCCTGTTGAGCTAAAGTCTGTTTGTGAGCCCTGTACTCCATGACATAAAATGGCATCTCCCCTCCGCTTTCCATTCGTTAGCTCTCCTGTGGCTCTGAGATCACAAGGGGCTAAAGCCAAAGCCCATTCAGTTGGGAGATACAATAATGTGGAACCATGGGCAGAAGTGGGACTGTTGCCACTATATACTCCTGACCCTTTTCTTGAATAACACATATTGATGACTCCTCCATATACTAGAACATTGAGCATTGATTGTAAGGACAAGAGTAACTCAAACATTTTGTACATATTGCCCCTTAATAGTTTTAGAGCATAGGCAGCTCTTTCCTTCTCCATACCATTGACCACACAAACTCTCCTCACCAGACTCAATTCTTATTATTGAGAGAGTGAGATTTATAGTACTTAGAACTTTCTATAACTAGAAAGCTTTCAAATCATGAAACATGCATGTATGATTGTCAATAGGAAGTTCAAGATAATTATAATAGATGCAGTGAAGCAAAGTCAGGCTGAAAATGCATATCTATACACTTGCACCTTTAGATATATGTTCATTTATTCTTAGTGTTGGTAAAAAATGTCTCAATTCAAGGAGAGGAGGAGATTTCTTCCTGTTATTATGAAGCAGTGCCAAAAAGAAAAGATCAATTATTCTCAAGACATGTTTAGTTGAGCCTTCCTCCCACATCCGAAATACTTATGTGAGTTATACATCTGTACAATGCAGCAATTGTTTCATCTTTCTCAAACCAATAGAGATGCTAGAAACATCTGGTAGTTGATAGTTAATTTGTTTTTTTCATTGCACCTTTTCATAGGAAGCAGGGAACGCAATTCAATATATCCCCTGAGAGTGTCTTTCATTTATGACAGGTGTGTATTTCTTAATGAGTCGTTGTTTGACACCGTTGCTTCTCTTAAGTCCAGCTGGAAGTACATTCATCTGGCCAAAAAGAGAGGGGAGGAAAAGTGAAATTTGAAAGAAAGTTGGAGTGTCAGGTGGTTGTTGCATAAAGCATCCAATTCACTCCAGTAATATTTATGCTGCTTATTTTGTACAATTTCCTGCAACTGCCTTTTACAACTCTGTCACTATGATGAGTTTTTCTGTTTTGAGTTATTTAGCTGCATACTATTAATTTATCTGAGACTAAAACGATACTTCTTTTCTGTGTAGAACTAAGAATTGATTCAGCATACGGCTTGGCTTATGGGACAAACACCTTCATCCCAGCATCCCAGTATCCCAGCATTCCAGCATTCAAGCCCCAGCTGGAGTTCAGAAAGAGCAGAAGGATATAAGGTTAGTTATTATATCCTGAATTTTCCAACTCCTTATTAGTGTAACTCTTTAATCTCAAAAGACTTATTTTTAGCTATTTGTGACCTCACTGAGATTATCTCTATCCTTCCTAGCAATTATGATTAGCTCAAGTTATTTTTACTGAAACCATTTCAGGGCTTGAAGTGGGAGGGTGAGGATGTTGCATTGTTGGTGGAGGGCCCAGTATTTGGAATTCTTCCCTTGATGTGACATAGTGAATCTTAATTGGCCTGCCATTGGGCCATGGCATAGCAACCCTGGCTGGGTAAGCCTGAAGGACAGTTGTTGCTTAGGGAGAGGTTCAGAGCTGGGCCAAAGAGTTGCCATTAGCAAGCAGAGGTGAATGTAGGGCCGACTTGATGACCAGGACCGTGGCATCTACCTGCTGCCTCAGTGACTTCCTCATGTGAAGACTTGGTTTGCTGGAGAGCTATAGAATATGTATTCTAAAAGACTCAGTGCTAATGGTGTTTATATCACCATTGCTTATCTCAAACTTCCCAGACTCCTAGGCTCTGTTGGCAATCTAGCCTTTTAGTTGGCTTAAAGCACTCTTTCCTACACACACACACACACACACACACACACTGAAATGAGGAACTCTGCTGTTAATAGAAGCATTTCACTGGTCTTTTTTAACATTCAATGTTAGACAAAATATGATACTTGCCTACTGACTTAGTGATTTCCTCACTTGATTCCAGTGAGAATGGCTGGGAATATGGGTTATTTCTAATTTGTTCTTCAAAACGCAAATAAAAATACATGCAAAATTATAGAGTACAGTACAACAGAACCCAACCCTTTGTATCCATTTCTCTGAAGAGTCTTCTAGTAATAAGTTGGCAATAATATTCTCACTGGTCTCATGAGGTCACTGGAGCAATGAGAAATTCAAAATTTGACCAAGGCCAATGCTAATGAACAAAGCGGCTGTACCTCTACATCAAATTACCCAGTTAGTCCTGGTCATATAATTTCACTTAGCATGCTAAATTATTTTGATTTCCTCTTAGCATCTATTTTAAAGTGGCAGAGCTAATCCAAGTAAGCAATTGGATTCACACAGGTTGAGGACATGGTGGGTTGGCCTCTTTAGTGTTGGTGACCTCAGTGCCCAGGCATCTCCATTCCCTCAAAGTCCTCTCTTGCTGATAAGGTCAGGAAGAATCTTGCTCTGTTCATGCTCTTCTGTTGGCTGGCATGCCCTCAGTTATCATTACTGCCACTTACTGACTATACAGAAATGTGTTTCCATAGGATAATCACTTGGCAATGGCTTTGATAATTACTATTTGTGCTGCCGCCAGTCCATCTTTTGTCTGTCTTTAGGGGTGGTCTCCTGATGGTTTCATGAATGCCATGAATGTAAGGAATGTGTAAGAGTCTGGGACTCTGATTTCAGGCAATTTTACCTGAACTCCTCTTCCCTTCCTTTATGACAGAAGTGAAGAGAACTTTAGTAATTAGGTTAATCTCTTTAGGAACATTTCTTGTTAGAAATTGTGTGTCAACACTGGAAAAGGTCACCATGGAAAGGTATTCTCATTCATCTTGGAGACTCTGTCTAATAAGTTTTATTTGTCTTAGAAACCAATGCAACAGATTTTTGAATTACCTAATAATAAGTGTTATATTTCTCCCATAGCAGGAGAAAGATTTCTTTTCCCAAGTATGGCTTTCTATTCCTCTTTTCTTTAAGTCCCAAGAGTGGTATTTAATCTTTGAGAACATTATACTTTGCATATGGTAAAGATTGTTAAAACCGTTGGGGAAATTTACCAGGAAATTGGTGCATTTTTTTCCTTCTTCCTTTTCTGTGGAGAAGTAACAATAATTCTAACACTGTGTTTTCTGTGATCTAAGACTCATGGTAACAGGATGAGCTTTAAGGATTTCACCAAAACCTGTACAGGCCTGCTTTGCCCATATCTACTTGGCTGTGATAGAGATGTACCAGAGTTACCCAGAGAATTTGTTAAGATTCAGATTGCTAACTTCCACCCCCAGAGTTTCTGATTCATTGTGCCTGCAGTGAGCCACAAAAATGTCCCTATCTAACAAGTTTATAGGTGATATTGATGCTGCTGGTTCTGGGAGCACAGTTTTTTGAGAACTCCCAGAGATGGGAGTAAGAGTAACAACTGCCCCATGGCCAACAACATCTGAAGTTGCTATTCCTTGTGCTAGAGTAAGCGCAAACTTCTGGATTTAGCACATCAAAAGTGTTGGAACAACATATGCTACTACTGGGAAGCTTCTGAGTTCATCACATCCTGTTAGGATGCTTGAAAAATGGACAATAATATATTTGCAAAGTATGACTCTAGCTTCTTAAGAGATATCCAAGCACCATTATTTTTGTTGCTTTTTTTTTTTCCCAAATCCTTATCTTGGAACTGCTGGGTTGTGAGAAAAATGACTACAAATGCCATCAGGAAAGGAAGGCCTTAACGTGATAGTCAGTTTAACTCTTGAAGAAGAATTTGTTTTTCCTGTGTCACATGGTTTAAAAGGTTAGTTAAACCAGGGCAAGCCTCGATGTGTCTGTATTGAGCTAATGAGTAGCTGAATAGTTTACCCATAAGTGCAGAGTAATCTTCATGACCATATGATATAATGTGGAAAGTAATCAACAGTTTCAAAAACTGACATCACCCAGCCTGTTGTTTTCATTTGACTTAACTGATAATTCCTACATGCCTTAAAGCAAAAACTAGACTAATTAGTAGAGGAGGAAGAAACCACCTGACAAAGAGGCACAACTCTAATTACATATGCAAGCCCAGCGACAATATTCAATTGCAGTGTTAGATGGGTGAGAAAACAAGACAGAAAGAATCCAGTGCTGGGCAAAGATTAGAGGTAGAACCCTCTGCCAAGGGACTTAATGACAAGTTTTAACAACGTCATGAATGCTTTATGAAAGGAACAACCAAATTGTAATAGACCAACTCTTATAAATGAAGTGAATAATTATGTCTTCCTCTTCTAAATAACCTCTTAAAAGAGGCCAACACACACACACACACACACACACACACACACACACAAACACATATCACTCCTGACAACTTAGTGATGAATCAGTAGCCTCTAAATGAAAATATTGGCTGGGCACGGTGGCTCACACCTTTAATCCCAGCACTTTGGGAGGCCAAGGCAGGCAGATCATTTGAGGTCAGGAGTTCGAGAACATCCTGGCCAACATGGTGAAACCCAGTCTCACTAAAAATACAAAAATTAACCAGGAGTGGTGGTGCATGCCTGTAGTCCCAGCTACTTGGGAGGCTGATGCAGAAGAATTGCCTGAACCCCGGAGGCAGAAGTTGCAGTGAGCCAAGATGGTGCCACTGCACTCCAGCCTGGGCAACAGAATGAGACTCTGTCTCTAAATAAATACAAAAATAAATACACAAATTAGTTGCAGGTGTAAATTAGTTTCTGTTACTCAGTGAAAGGAAATGGTACAGAATTATAAGGTGGGAATAATAGACTAACAAATTACTTATAGATGGAAAAACATAATTTATGATCTCTCAGCTCAGCATCTCTGTGTTACACAACTCCAGGGGGCACCATTAAATAGGCTGGGTGCTTGGGACACTTTGGAATTATCTAATGGGATTTTCTCTGTTGAGAAAAAACTGAAGAACAATTACAGACTTTGGGCTCTAGATGCCTCCTATACCATGAGGCAGTTTCTTATGCTATTCTCCAAAAGACACCTAAAAAGGAAAGCCTAGCAAACATTTGACTGGAGAGTCTAGTTATCATCTTCTCCAGGCATTTCTCATTTCTGCTTCTTGGCTGCTTTTGTTTCCCAGTTCTGCCACCCTCACTGCATTAACTGGTGTCTTCACCTGCTTTCTGTCTTCTCCCTTGCTACCACTGCTTACACCAAAGTCAGAGAATTTGGAGAATCTCAAGTGATTATAGTCTGGCCTCTAAGTGACCTCAGCTCTTTTGGGCCCTCCTACCCAAAGGAATTTTGCCATTTCAGTTTTTGCCAATTTCCTCAGGCTAGGCTGGAGAAACTTAGTGTACTCTGTATCTTACAAAAGCAACTCCCTCTCAGTCCCTGCCCAGGAATATAGAGCTAAAGATAATAAAAATCCAGTCTGACATATATGAGTATTGAGAACTTATTATGGTAGTCAGTTTTCTAAGCTCCTGAATGCATTAATTCATTTTACCTGTGTGACAACCCTATAATGCAGTTGCCATAACTATCCCTATTTTTACAAATGAGTGAGCTCGATACCATGCCGTTAAGTAGCATACAAAATTCCCCAGATAATAAAGTAGAGCTAGGATTTGAATCCAGGCAGTCTACCTTCGCAGTCTGTGCTGTTAAACATCTGCAGGTGCTGAGAGTCTTACCTTCCAGGGAGTAAATTCATCCTGTTGTAGGGGTATATGCCACCTCCCTCAAATACTGCCCCTGTTTGCAGTAAGATCCAGGCGGTCTCATCTTTCTACTTCTTCTAGTATCAGAGGATCATGTTTGGCCTTCCAAGACATAACTGCCAAAGACAAAGTCCTCTGGGAGACTGGGGAATAGGGCTATGTCGGGGGCAGGGGTGAAGGAGCTCATGCAAATCACACCTCTGGTGTTCTTTATCTTGATTTTTTTTCCCTGAGAAAATGATCAAGATATTTCCATATCAATAATAAGAGAACTTCCCTCACCATCACTCCCACTTTTAACACCACAAGTCCACTCTTTTAAAGTAAAATAGTCCCAATTAATCTGAATTTACTAAATAAATTGGGAAGAAGGATGTTTGTTAATAAGATGACTCCATTCCATTTGAGTTGCTAAGTACAATTAAAGTAGAAATTAGTTTTCACATGCTCAAAACATATACAATTTTATAAGAATATATTTGTGCCTATATGGCATTTTATTTTTATAAAAATGTGCAGAGATAAGAAATCAGGATTCAAGAATTTTCTTAAGTAGGAGACAAGTGAATTTGGCTAACTTTGACAAATGAAGTGGCATACTAGATACAGAAAAATTCTTTAAAAAAAATGAGAATACCTTGGTGTTGAAATCATCTGTATAACAAACCCCCATGACACAAGTTTACCTGTGTAAGAAACCTGCACATGTACCCCTGAACTTAAAATAAAAGTTAAAAAAATAAGATTTATTGCTTTCCATATAAATTTTAGGATTGTTCATGTCTTTATCTAACAGACTTTTATTGACTTCCTACTGTGTGCTTGGTAGTGGAGACACAGCCCCGAGTGAGAAGGAGAGATGTTTTCTGTCCATGAGTATGTAAAGTCTAGTGGTAAAAACAAACAGTGAAATAAATAAATATGATAACATTTGATGTGGATTGATGGTGGGTGGAGGATGGCTGATGGAAGCTTTGAGTAGGGGATCTAACCAAGCTAGAAGAGAAAGCATTCTGGAAGATTTGACATTTATGCAGAGACTTGAAGAATGTGGAGGGCCAGCCTGTGAATGTGTGAAGGACAAGCATTCCAAGAAGAAGCAATAGCATATGTGAAAAATCAGAGGTGAGAAAGAATCTAATATATTCATATAATTGAAACATCTAGAACGAGATTTCATTTTGCTGATGAGGACATTCAAACCTAGAATGGTGAAGAAAACTGCTCAATGGTGCTGGGTATAGAATGCAGGTCATCTGATTTTAAGAGCTGGTCTCCTGCCATCACCTCCATGGCCTTCCAGAGACTGGACAGACCTTGGGGCAAGATTGCTGCTTGCTCATATGGCACCTTTGCATGAGTTAGAAATATAATATAATTCTATATTGTTAGAATATAAACATTTTGGACCAGGCGTAGTGGCTCACGCCTGCAATCCCAACACTTTAGCAGGCCGAGGCAGGCAGATTGCGAGGTCAAGAGATCGAGATCACCCTGGCCAATGTGGTGAAACCCCACCTCTACTAAAAATACAAAAATTACCTGGGTGTGGTAGCCTGTGCCCGTAGTCCCAGCTACTCAAGAGGCTGAGGCAGAAGAATTACTTTAACTCAGGAGGTGAAGGTTGCAGTGAGCCGAGATCTCACCATTGCACTCCAGCCTGGCGACAGAACAAGACTCCGTTACAAAAACAAACAAAAAATATATAAACATTTTATTAGAAAGAGTCTGCCAGAATTATGTCAAGTACGCAAGTGTACAGTGTCTGCCATCGTAATGGTGCTCCATTAGATGTACAACATGCATAAACATATTGGCTGTTGAGAATTCAGGTCAATCAAACCTAAGTCAGTAATCTTTTAAGCATCTGTTGGGTAAGAATCTATAGCCACCTCATTCCCCTGGCTTTTTAATGGTTCCTGATGAGCTACTCAGAGTGGAACCATTGACCTTGACCTCCTCTCAGGTGTTTGTGTTCTCTTGGCTCCTGATTTATGATCCATTGCCTGCTGTGACCCTCATCATTCCTCTCTGTTCTCCTGCCTGCTGGCCTCCTGGTTTCTAATTTATTACTTTCCATTATCAGATTTCTTTTCTTAATCTGAGATAAACAGAACCATAAAATTATAAAATTTGACATTTAATTTTAAATTTTACCTCTTTATTGGGTTTCTTTTCCTCTCCTGTTTAGTCTTATTTTTGCTGTTGTTTGCTGTAATCCTTGGAGCCTTGTTTGGGAAGGTATTTGGAGTCTCTTCTATAAAGAGCAAGCTGGAGAAAAGAATGGGAGCTGGGGTTGGGTTAGAAGAGATTTTCTCAAATGTGTTACACAGTAGGAAATACTAGTTTTACATCATGTGTGCAGATGTACAGCAAAAAGGGACAATTCATTAGTTAAATAATCTTGGGCAACTGTGGGATGAAAAAGGGCAACCACTTTTCTACACCGTGGAGACTTCAGAGTCTTTATATGCTAATGTGCTTGTGAGTATGCAATTGTATAAAGCATTTGTAAGATGTAGTTGATCATATAAATAATGAGATTCTTGTGCTCCATGGAATACTCTTCCCACCTAAGCTAAATGCTCTAACTAGGCCATAGAGAACCCTTGTTCAAAAGAGGGAGATAGTAGTAGCGCATTCGTTGATACACAAGGAGGTATCACAAATGGAGGGTTCATTCTGGGTGGGCTATCCATATCTGAGGCAGTGTTTAGTGGAAAGCAAGGAGGGGCCAGGAAAGGCCAGAAGTAGAAGCTTCCCCAGGGAAAAAGAAGTGGTGAAGTCTGATGATCACAGCTTCTTAACTGTGTACGGCAGGGCTCCAACCACACTAAGAAATTTGAGTGCCAATCGGGAAATGGGCTGAGAGATCTTGGTTGGGGATAAGGGTGGTGCCCCTAATAAATCCCTCAAGGTCATGGTCAAAAGCCCTGACTTCAGAGTCAGATTTTTTTCCTATTTCACATCTAAGTTTGAAGGGCCATTTTGAAACACATTATACATTATTTCACACAAGTGGTTACACACACACACACACACACACACGCACACTCTCTCACACTCACTGTCCTGATACTTTTTTTAACCTGACACTCAATCTGTAAAATCATTCTGTATAGAGCTGCTTCATTTTAAAAGTAACTACACAGATTCTATTGTATAGGTGTGTTATCATTTACTTACTTGTCCCATATCAGTGTGTATATATGTGATTTGCTGCATGAAAATTATGCAACAAATACTGACCACATTACTTCACACATGAGAATATTTCTACAGGATAAATATTTTAGGAATGGAATGTCTGACTGAAAAATAATCATTTTTAATTTTGGTAGATATTTCCAAGTTACCCTCCATAGAGATTGAAGCAATTTATCTACACTCCCATAATGTATGAGAGTTCATTCTTCATTTTAGTTATGTTTTTGTTTGACCTACACAGTGCTTTTAAAAACCTGAATTTTCAAAAATGAGTGTATTCATTTTCTATAACTACTATACCAAAATACCACAGACTAGGTGGCTCAAACAACAGTGAGAAATTTATTTTCTCACAGTTCTGGGGGCCACAGGTGTGAAATGAAGGTGTTGGCAGTGTTGGTTTCTTTTGAGTCCTCTGTGTTTGGCTTG
The DNA here is from genome assembly GCA_963573385.1 of Cacajao melanocephalus. NCBI lineage: Eukaryota > Metazoa > Chordata > Mammalia > Primates > Pitheciidae > Cacajao > Cacajao melanocephalus. Next base: position 65,253 of record CAUYLG010001725.1, on the reverse strand, counting down.
CAGATGGCCACCTACTCTCTGTGTCTTTACATGGTCTTTTGTCTGTATGCATACATCCTTGGGGTCTCTATGTGTCTCAAAGATTCTCTTCTTATAATGACACCAGTCAGATTGGAGTACAGCCCTCCCTACCAGCCTCATTTTACCTTAATTAGCTCTTTAAAGGCCCTATCTCCAAATACAGTTACGACTTCAACATATGAATTTGGGGAGACATAATTCAGACCATAACAAGGAGATTTAAATTAAAAGTTCAGAAATGTTTGTTTTCTTGAAGAACTTGACATGGATCCCACAAAACCACAGGGATCAAAGAGTTGGAGTGAACACTGATGCCAAACTTTAGGTGCCATTTATCTTTATGTATATATAAATGCATGTGTGTGTATTCACACATATATGCACATATAAATATATGCATTTATTCACATATAAGAGAATTAAGAGGAAAGTGTGATACAGATGCATATATATGTATGAAAATTAAGAGGATAGTAAAATATTTCTTCCCCACAGTGAAGAGGGACATATTGCAGACATATTACATACGGTGCTCAAACAGCTTTTTGCCCAGTACCCCAACACATAGGAAGCATGCAATAAAAATACATGTATAATGTTTAGAGTCAGGATTAACTGGGCTTGGGCTAGAATCAACTCACCTCCTGGGAGCCTTTAGTACCTACAAATGAATGGATTTGGGGACTTGGGGGCTAACATTCAATACATGTTTTAAAATCAAATGTGTAAAATCTAATTTTACAAATGATTCTTAATCTCTAAAATCTTTTAGTTAAGCATGCATCTATTTAAAGTGGTTTAGTTTTACAATCTTAATTTAAGATTAACATCCTATCCACAAAAAGACAAAGAGCCAGCAAAAGAGCTTCAGATGTGAATAATGGAATGTAAGAGTTTCAGTGCAAATGCCTTAAGCCTATTTTTTTTTTTTTTTGCATTCCTCTAAAATATCACAGAGAGCCAGGATTTTTTTTCCTCAGATCTTTATTTACACTGTATAGATTCCATGGGCCAGGCAGTGACGGTCAAGGTGAGCAATGGACCCTGGGCTCTTGTTTGTCTCACAGCATACTGTAAGGCAAGTCAAGCAGCCTTAGCTTTACTTTCCTGTACCCTAAGCAGAAAGATTTTAACTTAATGTATTTATTTCAGGGGGGAAGTGAGGATACAGCAACTTAGGAGCATCAATTTAGGGTCAGCTACATTATAAGAGCAGTGATTTTCCTCCCCCTCCCTTTAACACCATCACCTGCTATAGTGGATCTGGCCTGTCAAAGGTTTGTGAGCTCAGGTTGAGGCTCTGCAGTATTTGGATGGCCCCAGGGACACAACAAACATCTTATTGTTACTGGTGAAACCTAAAGTGTTAGGATTTTTAGTAACCAGGAAAGCAGGACCACTGGGTGTTCTTGGAGAATAATGGTTTACTCTTATACTGTAACTTGAGCCATAACAATTTCAGTAAGAAAGGAATGCCAAATGGCAACCCCCAAAAGTGTTTCTCTGGCTGCTCTGCCTCCACTGCTCAAGTTGTCCCTCCATAGTCTTGGGGATATCCAGGGAAAGTGCCCACTGTACTCTATGTGTCCTCCCCGTGCTGTGGGAATGCACACCACCTGATGTGGTTTGGTTCTGTATCCCCACTCAAATCTCATGTTGAACTGTAATTCCTGATGTTGGAGGTGGAGCCTAATGGAAGGTAATTGGATCATGTGGGTGGTTTCTAATGGTTTAGCCCCATCCCCTCTAGTGCTGTCTAATTATGGAGTTCTCACAAAATCTGGTTGTTTGAAAGTGCGTAGCACCTTCCCCTTCACTCTCTCTCTTTCCTGCTGCCATGTGAAGACGTGCTTGCTTTCCCTTTGCCCTTCCACCATGATTGTAAGTTTCCTGAGGCCTTCCTAGCTGTGCCTCCTGTACAGCCTGTGGAACTGTGAGTCAATTAAACCTCTTTTCTTCGTAAATTACCTAGTCTCAGGTAGTTCTTTATAGCAGCGTGAAAACAGACTAATACACCACCTCTTTCTTCCTCTCCTCTGAGTCTCTGTGGGGAGGGATTTGATTGCTTCCATCTGCAATGGAAGGGAATACTTCCACTGCAGATGTCTCTCAAGAGCATTGCTGCTACAGTTGCAACCAACGACTTCCATCAAGGTGAATAGAGGTGGATAGAGGCCACCATATCACCAACTTGGCTGTCAGAATAAAGCAGGCAGCCGTTGTAGGAAAAGTATCCACTAATGCCAGCTTCTTCTTCATAGTTATAAATCCAATAATATTTGTGCTTTCAGTAGCTCTTGGAAATTTTGCAAAAACAATTTTGGATCTTAGTAGGTATTTTTTAATGTTTCCTTGTCCAGAGATTCAGGGTGAATTCACGATGAGGCTTATGCTGTGCTTAGAAGGACCCCTTTCTTTCAAAGCTTACCTGTTGTCCTTGAAACACTCTTTTCCTGTTGACTTTTTATTCTTCCAGGATGAGTTATTTTCCATGAGGGTCTTTTGTCTCTTATGTGCATAGATTCTTAGTGAGATCACCCTACTGTATCTTCATGAGTCACAAGGTGAAAAAAGTTGCACCTCAAGCCCATGCCTGAGTCTGTGATCAATGATGGATGAGAAATTTCAGTTCTTAGAAAGAGGTGGGGTAGAAAGAAAAAATGAAAAAGGGAAGGAAGATCAAGGAGCTCTGAAAATGTCAGGCTGTGGGGAAAAGATCCAACCATCCACTTCTTTGCTCTATCTCTGTAATATTCATTCCAGAGGTTACCTAGAGCAAGAAAAGGGAAGAGAAGTGCTCTTTGTGAAGTGCCTGTTATTTGCAAATCACTGGTGAGAACTGCTTCATGTTCAATATCTTCTTTAGTCTTAGCAAATACCTATGCAACCAGTGTTACGATCCCAGTCTTATAGATGAAAAAATTAAGACTGGGAAACATCAAGTAATTGCTGGAATCTTGATTCTGACTTTGAAACTTCTGATGTTTTAGCAACACAATTCTGACTTCTCATTCATTTATCATCCCAGAAATGTCCCATATCTGACTTTGTCCCACTATGTCCCTCTTAACCATGTAATCTGGCTGCTCCTGCATCCCCAAGCTACGAGTGGCTTCTTTTAGGCCAGGGTTTCTCAACCACAGTTCTAGTGACATTTAGGACCACATAATTCTTGGCTCTAGGGGCTGCCCTGTTCATTTTAGGATGTTAACAGCATTCCTGGCCTCTATTCACTAGAAGCCAGTAGCATCCTCCCTTACCCTGAGTTGTGGCAACTAGAAATGTCTCCAGACATTGCTCAGGGTTGCCCAGGGGTCAGAATGACCCCTGGCTGAAAACCACTGATCAAGGGATTCCAGTCCTAAGGTGTCTCCTCTTAGATGGCTCCACTTCTCTGGTTATCTCCATGAACACTTCCTCATTACTTTTTATACCCACATTCAACAGACCAGCACCTGGCTTTCCTCAGAAAGGATACAGAGGCTTATGTACACAGTGAGCTGAGTTGAGCAGGCCACCTGGGCTCTAGACAGAGCCTGGGTGAAAAATGGTGGCCCTGAGGATGAATGGGAGGAGCTTCTAGGCAGGACTAGCTGATGCCCCAGTACTCTTTTTCCTGCTTCCTTCCTTCAGAGTGGGAAAGACGGTTAGAGTGGAAAGTATCTGAGGCCCCATCCATACTTGCACTTCTCTCATCCCCATCCTCAATGGGTTTTTAACTTTTTGTCTCAGGTTGCTGTGTCTCCCCTGCTCTGGTTTCCTGTCTCCCTCATCCTTTCTCTGCTTTCCACTCCTTCCATGGAAAGTTTGGGCATCCCAAGCAAAAGGGGAGACTCATTGGAATGAGTTGAATTCTCTTTATCAAAGGAAGCATTACATCTTTTATGTTGGCTTCACTCTCTCTCAGTGATACCAAGTCTCTTAGCTCAGCAAATTCCTGAGCACCACTTTGCCAACCGTGATTAGATGCATCACAGCACACATGGACACATATGTGTTTAACACAAACACAGATAAAGATACTTTTGCTCTAACTGAAATGATATGTTTTTGTTCCTCTTCTCCATTGTCTTATCTAGACACCTCTTAATATGGGACAGCTTCAAGTCACCTTATCTTTGATCAGGTCCTCACCGAACTCTGCAGATAGCACCCCTGTGTCCGCTTGGCTGTCTTTAAAGAACACTAGAGAAGAATGACCCAGTCCTGATTGACTGAACTTGGTAGAGGACAGATGGAAGGGCATTTGAATGCTCATTGGTTGGCCCAAAGAAAATGGGTGACCAATATTTTATGGAACAGGCACGAAGCAGTTGGTGTTTCTTGCCATCTCTTCCTCCAAGAGAACTCCTGGTTTGCTGGTTTGGAATAGTGATGATCTGAGGTGCCATTTGCATTGTTATCACTGATAGTTTCAGTTTTTAAAAAATTTTTTTAACTAAAAGTACAATTACTTAAACATTGAGGGTCAAATGCATGTGTTATGGTCACAGACTTACATGCATGATACATAACTGCTATCAAAAAGTGGAACATGTGCAGATAGGTAACCATGTGATGGTTTAGTGATGAATTAAAGGGCTATTTCCTTGTTATGTTGTGTTATAACAACTTGTGTTAAATATTGACCATTATTGGGTTCATTTAAGTGTGACTTGGTGTTGCTTTAGCATAAATAGGTTTAATTTGGGCAACAGAAATGTATAAAAAACTTTGCCAAAGTGATTTTGTTTTTTACTTATGAAAATTTACATTAGGAAGGGTTTTTTGTTTTTAGAATGTAGTGACTCTCAAAAGGTAGGAAGAAGATTGTGTATGGTGTATGTGTGTGTATGTGGTGTTCATATTTAGAAATAGATGTGGATTTTTAAAAACTTAAAAAACACATGTTTATATCTATTTATATATATAAAACATATTTTAAAATTAACTAATGTGGTTACAGTGTTGTATTTGAAATCTAGAAGGTATAGATTCAGTGAAAAAGTTTTATACTTTGTTTGAAAATATTAACTTAGTAGTAAGATAATGATGATTTTAGAAAACAAAAATTTATCCACAAAGAATTCATGTCCTAGACAGGGGTTTTAAAGGCGGGATGGTTAATGGGTACAAAAATACAGTTACATAGAAGGAATAATATCTAGTATTCAGTGGCACAATAGGGTGCTGATAGTTAACAATAACTTACTGTATATTTCAAAATAATGAAAAGAGTGGAATTGGCTATTCCTAACACAAATGCTTCAGACGATGGATATCCCAATTACTCTGATTTGATTATTATACATTGTGTGCTTGTATCAACACTATTACATGTATAGTTATACATACAACAATTTATGGGGTACAGGTACCCATAAACATGTACAACTATTATGTATCTGTAATTTTTAAAAAGTAAATAAAAAAGAATTCGTGTTATAAATAGTATTTTAGTTTCTGATTTTATGCTATATTTTTAGTCCTTGTTCTAACCTGTAATTTTGCAACAGGTTGTGACTCCCAATGAATTCACTTGAATGGCTGCTTTTCTGTAGTAGGAAACACAATGTCCTTAATATCAGATTATCATTATTTCACCTAAATTTGCCCTTTCTTTGCAACTAATTATTTCAATCCAGTGACTCTAGGGACAGTCTAAAGGTAGCTGGTATACATTGTTTCACTTGCAAGGGACCTATTTTGGTTTTCCATTTTCCATCTTTTTGTTTTTTTGTTTTTGACAAACATAGTTTTAAATACCTGCAAAAACTGGCAGCCCCTCCTTTTCAAATGGCATTGCTGTTTTGTGATTACTGTCTTGTGTTACCTTAAAACTTCTAAACATGGTAGAAATAAAGCATTGTTGTCCCATGTGAGCCCAAGAACATCAGCTTTGATGAAGTAATGCCAACTCCCTTTCACCCAATGTCAAGTGTCAGCTCAATGAAACAATTTCATGGTATTTGACTTAGTGAAAATTTCAGGGACTGTCGCACTGGGCCTCTGGGATTCTCATCACACAGTAAGTCTAGTTGACTAAAGCATGAAGAAGAAAGATACTGCCAAATGTGTCGCGACCACTGATGTAATTTGCAGTTCACATTTTTTCAGTGAAATAACATAGAGCATATGTGGCTAGCCGAAACTTATTTTAAGTCACAACTGGAAAAGTAAATGAAAGATAAGAGAGAACCTCATAAATTAATTGGGTGGCACTTTAGAAGCGGGTACAACCAGGCTCTTGAAAGCATACATCTCAACCCTGGAAGTCTGCATTCCAGCTCTCAATCCTTCCAGGACAGCTTTATTGGCTTTGAGGTTTATGATTTATGACTTGCCATTTATAGAGTCTTTATAAAATTTCAGTGGCAAATATTCTGACCAATGCCATGATTAAAGGACAAGAGTTTAAACAAGTTGGTCAGGGTCAAAAAGGGAGTTAATTCTGAAGCTGGCATTAGATGTCTGGCCTAGTTTCCATCTTCTCAGTCAGAATTAGCATAAGTGGCTGTAAGATCCAGTTTTCTCAGCAAAGTCCAGGTTAAACAGTCCCAATATAAATATTGATCACCCCTGCTTCACTCAGAAAGTCTCCCAGTTTCATGAAAAGTTCTACATTCACCTTACTGTCAGGTGTTCTATATCTTCATCTGCATCAATATATTTTCCTGATTAATTATTTACAAGGTTTATCTGTTTTCCCTTTGTGTAAAATAAATGGGAGAAGATCATTGAAGTCTTTATAACAATATAAAAAGTTTAGATTGATTGATATTTTCCATTTTTAATATTAGAATTTTATTATTGGTTATATACCCAAGATAAACAAGTGCATATATTCACACAAAGACTAGCACACCCCATATTCTTTGCAGTTTTATTCTCACATATATATATATACACACACACACATATACACAGACACAAATATCCATCAACAGGAGTCTATGTTTTATTTAGATGAAGGAGTACTACATAGCAACAAAAAAGAACAAACCATTGTCACACAAAACTGAATGAATGAACCTTAGAAACATGTTGAGTTTCTGAGGAAAAAGGGCAAAAAGAGTACACACTGTACAACTTACAGGATAAAAAACAGACAACGCTAATCTTTCATTGGTAGAAATCACAATATTGCTTTCTAGGGTGATGAAAATGTTCTATATCTTCATCTGGGAAGCAGTTGCATGAATATGTACATATGCAAAAATTTATAGACCTTTACAGTTTAGATTTGAACAATTTATTGTATGTAAATTATATCTCAAGCTATAAAATGCCAGAGAAGAAATTATGTAAGAACCACATCTATTAAATATTTCTATTAAATTTCTACAGCATGCTTATTACTGACATATTCAGAGAAGTACCACAGGCTATGAATATAATAATACCATAACTCATTTTCATTAAGAATGGGTATTTATGCTAGGTGATGGGTTGATAGGTGCAGCAAACTACCATAGCACACATTTACCTATATAACAAACCTGCACATCCTACACATGTACCCCAGAACTTAAAATAAAAATAAAAATTGAAAAAAGAATGGATATTTATCATTGTATAGTATTAACTTGCTCCAGTATAGCCACATTCCAATTTGCTTTGATGTATCTTGAATCAAAATAGCAAGAACAAATTGATTCTCATGGCTCTACTTGTCTTAGCTCTTCCTTCCCTTTCTTCACCATCATTGAGCCCTGACTAACTCTTACCGAAGTTCTGTGGTTTTGGGTGAAAATGCTGAGCAAATGAAGATAGGTCAGAGACAAGGAGTTTAGAGATTTGGTTGCCAGGTCCTGGAGACCTGAGAGGTTTATGCTCAGTGTAGGCATTAGGAGGTCAGAGCTAAGGATAAGAGGCATTCTTCTCTCATTCCTTCCCCCTCTCCAAACTTCTGGCTAGAGAAGGGAGATGAAGAGGGAGAGAATTTGAGGTTGGAAATGCAGCAATTGGCATTTTCTGAAATTTACTGCAGAATAATATTATAATTACAAACAGGCAAGCTGTGTTTTCATGGCAACAAAAACATACTTTAAGGCAAAAGTGTGGTGGGAGTGAGGAAAGGCATATGGTTGATTAAAACAGCGTTCTTTTTTTTCACCAAAACATTTAAATGGCTTTAGAGCCAAGGAAGATTCATAGTCAAAGGTGCCAGTGAGTTCCTTTGTATCCCACTTTGTATCTCTGCTTTGCTCCTATTTTGTGTCAAGGTTTATATAAGTGATAAAGGGTTTAGTAGACCAATGGTCTTCAATTTGAGGTGATTTTGTACCCCCACCCCAGGAGACTTCTGGCAATGTCTGCAGACATTTTTGGTTGTCACAATTTAGGGGTGGGGTGCTACTGGCATCTAGTGGGTAGAAGCCAGGGATGCTGCTAAGCACCTTGCAAGGCATAGGTTGATACTCACCAACAAAGAATTATCTGGCTCTAAAAGTCAATAGTGGTAATATTGAGAAACCCTGGTCTAGATTAAACCCCATGTCTAGGACTAAGGGGGAAGGCAGAATGTGTTAGGATTTAGAATCGTATCATAGAACTAATCTATTAGGAATCTTTTCATTTCATAATTCTGTTAGATATGAATATATCTATATCCAAAGGTTGGGATGTACCCAACCCTCACAGCATTTCTCAGTGACTTTGTGGGACATTAAGACAAGTACAGCCACAATAATCAATTTTTTTTGCTATTTTGATTCAAGATACATCAAAGCAAATTGGAATGTGGTTATAATGGAGCAAACAATACTATACAATGATAAAATATAACTTTCTTGAGGAAAGGGACGATGATAAATGAAAAGATAATTGGGCAAGTCATTCGAAAACCAGGGTCCTAGTCCTGAACTGCCATAGATTTGTGATTTTATGACCCTGAATTCTTGGGTACTCTATCTCAGCATGACTTTCCTCATTTACGAAATGAAAGGCCAAGTAGATTACTTCTCTTTAGATCTCTTTTAACACAAATATTCAACAATTTGATGGGAACCAACATACTCTTCACTAAAAAAAAAAAAAAAAAAAAAAAAAAAAAGGCACCATTAGTTCTGGAATATTTCAGACAATAAAATGACTAGAGGAATGTAAAAATTGTTATACAAATTACTCTAAAAAATCTCTTATTATGCCCGTCACATAGATGAAGTTTCTTTGTCTCTATAACATCAAGATGTGTCTTTCTAAATTGTCAGTTAAACTGTTTGGCAAAATGTGTTCCAGGTAAAGAAAAATAACTGTGCAGAGCTGTTTAACGTTTGTTCCTAATGTTAACTTTTAAACTCTGTAAGAAAAATAATTCTGTTCAGAAATTTGATCTGTCTGCCTTCCTTTTGTATTGCTTTTGGCTCTTCTAGAACTTCAGAAATGTCAATTTGCTATTCATGTTGGCCTTTGCTAATCCTTCCAAAGAATGTGAAAATGCCCACAGTCTTTTATATTAGGAAATAACTGAGATTAAAACAGATTAAATCTAAGCTTCTTTCTTTGGCTCTATTCTGATGTAATGAGTGTTATAGCAGCATTTACAAAGGCAATGGGGGTTTTCACACTAAACTATCATTTCTTTGTTTGAGCATTCAGTAGGGGCATTGATACAGTTAGGTCTGGTGACTTTTCACAACTTAAGTGCCAAGATCCTGAGGTGCCTCTCTGAAGTGTTGAACACGGTGGTAGGTGGGGAGGAGTTAGAGAGACAGAAGTGTGTGTCATGCCAAAGTCATAAAAATGGAAAGGGGGATGGACAGACTGAGGGCTGTGGACTTACAGGACCAGTGGGGGAACATGGCATGGTGTGAGCAGCCAGCTCACGTGCTAATGAACTGGAAGTCGAATTGGATATGTTCTTATCTTCTAGGTAGCATCTACTCTCATCACCAAGAATAATATAATGTTCTCCTTTTCATGGAAGATGCTACAGGACTCACATCAGAAGGAGGGTGTCTTTATTTTCCAGTAGTTACAAAGAATATGGGGTTCTGTCCACACCCATTCATCCTAAACTGACTTAGGATGAGACACTGTGACACAGGGCAAAGCTAACCAACGCACAGTGGCTGAAATGCATATAGCATTGGGCTTCAGTTCTACCCCTAAGCTGGCATGGTAGAGGCTTTAAAGAGAGTGAATGCATTTTGATACTTGTTAGTTATTACTCAGCCACATTCTCTCCAACCCAAAGCTAAAAGAAAGCTAGAAGAAAATTCTCTCAAGGGTCTGAGAAAAGCTTTCTGTTTTTCAGAGCCTGGATGAGAAGAATCCCTCCCTGAAATCTGAAGTCTATTATTGTTTCCTGTAGTTGCACTTGCCCAAAGGAAGTTCTTGTTTAATTGACTCTGTCTGCTGCTCCGTAGTGACTTTCTGGCTCTCAGGCCTATTCCAAGGAGCCACAGAGCATGCCCATCAAGAGCTATGTGGGGCCATGGGGGCAGGCCTGGGTTTTGTGTGAAGCAATGGCTTTTCAAGCCTGGCATGACAGTTCACAGTCTAGCGTGGCAACCAGCAGTCCAGCATGAAGGAGGCAGACAGTTGAATAGATTATTTTTATGGTTTCCTTAAAGAAATACTTGTGATGTCAAATCCATTTAGGTTTCAAATGGGAAAATCAGAGTTAGCCTCTCTGTACTATTCAGAAAAAGCAGCTGAAAAGTACAGAAACCAAATTGGTTTACCAACTGGTTGTCGTCATGCCAGAGAGCAGTATAACCAATGCTCTCCTCTTCTCTTTGCATTTCCTTCACTCCAGTTGACTAATTGTTTAGATACAATTAACTTTCATTTGTTGGATGTTGCATGAACTGGACTTTACAACTAGGTATAAGAAGAACAAGGAGGGAAGTGTATCTGCTTTGTATTGAAGTATGTCTCGTTTTTCACAAGATAGTTTGTATCTCCTTTAATAATGATATATGCCTCTTTAAATGTTGTTATTGCTTGAAATTGTGAAAAAAATTTAAAATTATTGTTGAAATCCTAAAGATTTCAGAAGATAATTTTTAGCACAATGTTTTTTTATCCTGCTTGGTGGTGGTTTTGTCAGCATAACCACATTCTCCATTTTTTTCTGTCTTAAAAACACAATAAGACAAGCAAAAATAAACAAATTTAAAAAACAGCATATGTTCCTATTCCCCCAAGCCTTGAACTCTTCCCCAAAATTCACTGCTCATTTAACGCTAATATTTCAGAGATCACCCATGATATCCTAGTAGGAAAGTCATGGTGTTTCCTTAGTGCTCATTCAACACTCCTGCTCCATAGCATTCAACCTTGCTAACCAAGTCTTCCTTAAAAATGTCTCCCATCTTATTTTTGTGACACTCTGTTATCCTTGTCTTCCTATTTCTCTGATCACTTGGTTTTGCCTCTACTTTTTGGTCCTTCTTTCTGTTTTTATAATATAGTTTAATATAGACATTTGTCAAACCTCTTTCTCACCCTGTTCCTCTCCCTCTCTCATAACAATCCTGTACTAATATGGCTTTCATTAATTGTCCTAAATGGAGAACCCTACATCTTTATTCATTACGCATCTCTCTAGATCCAACTAAACCAGAGTTTTTCAAACTTGGCGTCATTGTCATTTGGAAGCTGGACAATTCTCTGTGGAGGGGGCTGTCCTGTACATTGTATGAAGTTTAGCAGCACCCCTGGCCTCCACCCACTAGATGCCACTAGCACACCCCCAGTTGTGACAGTCAAAAACATCTCTAGTCGGGCTGGGTGCAGTGTCTCATACCTGTAATCCCAGCACTTTGGGAGGCTGAGGCAGGCAGATCACAAGGTCAAGAGATCGAGACCATCCTGGCCAACATGGTGAAACCCTGTCTATACTGAAAATATAAAAATTAGCTGGATGTGGTGGCATGCACCTGTAGTCCCAGCTACTTGGGAGGCTAAGGCAGGAGAATCACTTGAACTTGGGAGGTGGAGGTTGCAGTGAGCCGAGATCACGCCCCTGCACTCCACCCTGGTGACAGAGTGAGACTTCATCTCAAAAACAAACAAACAAAAAACCAAAAAAAACATCTCTAGTCATTGCCAAATATGCCCTAGAAGGTAAAATCTCCCCTGGTTGAGAACTACTGAAATAAATACTGATCAGCAATGCGTAGCAAGAGGTAGACACAGGTCTTAGAAGAGGAGAGATGATGTTGAAAATAAGTAGATTTTACCCAACAACTAGATTAATTTGTAAGGTTTTCTCAACATTAATTAATTTAACTTTTCCAACAAATTATGAAGGAAAAATATTTCTGCTTTTTCTCATAGAAGGTAGTCAATTTTCGAAGGTTATTGTTTTCTTACAAAGTACTTAGCTATAAAGAGATAAATGATAATAAAGAGAAATGGTGTTCTTAGAACTTTCATCTTAATTTTGTATTAAAGACCACTTATTTGACCATTTTCCCCATGTATTAACATTAAACTCCTTTAGCAAAGCTCTGGAACATACCCAATACAAAAGGGAAGAACTGTGTGGTTAAAGGTTAGATAAAGTGCAGAGCTAACCTTTAGACATTTCAAATAGACAAGGCAAACGTTTTCCTTTAAGCCACATGTCTGTCTCTTTATAGTCTAGCAATTTAATTTTTATCAGTTTTAACCAACTTCTTAAGAATTAAAGAAACCACATTTATATCTTGGAATTTTAGTATTAAGGGAAGGCTCTAGATTTAGAAGACAGAGAATGTTGGGATAATAAGCCAGCCATTCAAGTTTTACTAGAAAGATTTGCTTCCCTGGGAATTTTTGTCAAAATTACAATCTTCAGACTAAAATTATTTAAGTGTAGGTGCACAAAACAAAATTTAAAAACTACCATGAACTTTTGACTGTATAAGTTATGTCAATGGGAAATTAGCCTTATTTTCAATTATCTTAGCATGGTCTGTTTGGATTTCCACTAGCTTTCAATCTTTATTTGTAATGAGAAGACAAATAATGCAGCTATGTATGTATTAGTTTCCTATTGCTGCTGCAACATATTACCACAAATGTAGCAACTTAAAACAACATAAAATGTCACTACTGTGTAAGTCAGAAGTCTGAGTTGGCTTGGCTGGTTTCTCTGCTCAGGGGCTCACAAGGCTAAAATCAATGTCAGCCAACTAGGCTTTCCCTGGGAGACTCTGAGAAAAATGCACTTCTAAGTTCATTGGAGTTGTTGGCCAATTCAATTCCTTGCGGTTGTAGGATTGAGGTCCCTGTTTCCTTGCTGGCTGTCAGTCAGACCACTCTGCTCCCAGCAGCTGCCTGCATTCTTTCTCTTGCTTTCCCTGGCCCCTGCCCACAGTGGTGGGTCGAGCCCCTCTTACCTGTGGAATCTCTTCAATTTCTCTTTCCTCATTGCTATAAATTGAATATTTGTGTACCTCCAAAATCCATATATTACATCCTGATACCAAGGTGATGGTATTTGAAGGTGGGGACTTTGAGAGGTGATTAGTTCATGAGGGTGGAGCCTCATGAATGGGATTGGTACCCTTATAAAAGAGACCCCAGGGAGCTCCCTCACCCCTTCCACCATATGAGGACACAGCGAGAGGGCTCTGTCTATGAACCAGGAAGTAGGCCTTCACCAGACACCAATCAGCCAGTGCCTTGATCTTAGACTTCCTAGCCTTCAGAATTGTGAGAAATAAATTTATATTATTTATAAATTACCCAGTCTAAGGTATTTGGTTGTAGCAGCTCAAACAGACTAAAATATCTTTCTGTATGCCATATATATATATATATATATATATATATATATATATATCCTAGTTTACTACTTTCTTTTACAAAAAGCATATGAAATTCCATTTATATAAAAAGTACAGAATAGGTAAATCCATATAGACAGAAAGTAGTGGTTGCCTAAGACTGAGGGTGGGATGTTGTATGGATTAACTGTTAATTTATTTTTAGAGGGATAAAAGTGTTCTCAAATTAGACAGTGGTGACAGTTGCACAACATCATGAATGTACCAAAAACCACTGAACTGTATAGTTTAAAAGGGTGAGTTTTATGATATATAATGTATCTTAAGAAAAGGAAAACTAGCTCTAATTCTTGCTTTTGCTGTGACATGGGCAAGTGAATTATTGAAACTTAACCCCAAATGTCTCTCTTGTGAAAATGAAGGAGGGGCTTCCAGCAGGAATGCTGGAAGGGTGAAAGTTGATGATATTTGTGAAGCCCCTGTACATGGTCTGCTTTCTATAAATGGGGATGTGCTGTCTCCTTAGCTCACTCCCCAAATCCTAGAGAAGGGCCCCATGAGGATGCTAAAGGACTGGTTGGTACCTGCAGGGGAATAAGGAGCACCAAGGAGAAGAGGCGGGGACTGCCCTGGATGATTAGAGTCTAATCACCCTTCCTCAATTGGGTTATTTTTCATGAGCTCGTTCTGGTCTTGGGAAAGCCACCTTGGAGTAAAATCCGGAATAGCTGTTCAGAGAGATAACATGTTTATTAAAGGTCAAGTATACAAAATCTTCTGCAGCAATACCATGGCTAAAATAATATGTTTTCCTTTTCCTTAAATTTTGGCATCCCTTTTCTTTTAAGCCACTTGATTGCCAAGCCCCATAGAACACAGATAATTTACGAGAAACTCATAGAGACTCAAAATGTAAAGTTCTCTGAAAGAAATTGAGGTGTAATTCTTAGGTGAATAAGAATTAACTTGATTTATCTCTGAAGGTTTTTTTCTCAGTATGGAGGAAAGTAGATAATATACATTGCCAAATGATTTGAAAGACATTGATTTCCTTAGTGAACGCTTATTGAGTATTTACTTTGTTTAAAGCATTGTGTTGGGTACTCTTGGGGAAAAATTAAATACACTTCTTAAACAGAAGGAGGAAAACAATTAAATACACTTCTTAAACAGAAGGAGGAAAACAAATCCATGTTTTTGGAGAGGCTGTGGCTCATTTAAGCTCCATAACATCGAGGAAGATGAGAATTACAATATTATTATATGTAATTTTTGATACTAATGGGATGGAACTTATGAAATAATACATAGTGAGTGATAAAGGTTCAAATTCATATTGGGTTGGCTCAAATATGTACCTTCTTTTCAGTACTCCGTATTGCTTTTCTTTTTTAAATGTCTTTATAATTTCTTTAAGATATTTTCATAAATTGGGATTTAAGATATATTCTGGTACTATCATTGAAATGGTTCATTTATTTCATATATATGTAAATTCACAGATTGAAAATATAAATTTTGAGAAGTTAATATATGTAATATACTTTTTAAATAGAAGTCTGTGTGCTTTATGTACACATGCAATTGATTTAAGCAAAAAGAAAATAGCTATATGAAAAAATCTATATCTTTTTCACAAGGATTATATTTCTGCAAGAGCTTGGTTCTTTATTTATTTGGCTAGAATAATGTTAGACATTTTAAAATAAGCAGTATTTTCTCCCCAAAATGTTGACATCTTTAACATCGACATAATGTCAGTTATTACATGTGTGTGTATATATATATACACATAATATATATACACACACACACACACATACATATACATATATATATATATATATATATATATATATACACACAACTGTTCCCTTTTATGCTTATTTCTCTTCATCCATGGGCTTCGATTGCCAGCAAATATTTTTGGAACTATTACATGACATTTCTGAAGCCAGTAACAAGCTTATATTAGTGTCAGCAGTAGAAAGCACATAATTCTGTTTTCACAGTGGGAAGCCACATGGTAAAGGTTATACACTGATGAAAATATTATTTTGTAACAAATTTATGGGGACAGAGATGGAAAGATTCTTACCTGAAGGCAAATCCAGCTGTTTGGGGTAAGAGTTCTATGGCCCATGATGATGCAGCTCATGAAAAATGTGCATTTTAATGAGCTGTTTTGAATATGTAATTCAGTAAATATTTAGTGAGTGTCTATTACACAAAAGACACAGTTCTTTAGGTATCATGGGAAGAGTGACCCTAATTTCCAAAACAAAACAAAACAAATGGATCATTTTATATTTATGGACACAATGGTATAGAATATTTGCAGTCTACATGATCTTAGAGAATGCCTATTAATGTCATTGTGTCTGTTATTTTTCCTGTGTGTCTCCAAAAGGCAGAACAATAGAATGTTCTCTTCAACTTGAGAAAGTCTTTACGTTTAAGGGAAGAAAATACAGTCAGAGGAAACAAGGTATGGATCTAGCTTTAAGGATCTTAGGAAACAACTTGAGAATGATTTTTATCTTGGATGGCTTAGGTAGTGCTTCCCTGAACCTGAGAGTGAAGCTCCCAGTGCCTAAGACTCCATCTTATGCACCCCAGTAATTGAAGCTAATAGATGGTGTAAGACCCAGGAAGATGCAGAGTGGCGTGGGATCTAGTGGATATGGAGAGGACGTATATAGAGCTGAGAAGGAAAAAGGGCACTGAATTTGAGACAAGAAGGAAGAGAAGAGGCAGTTAAAAGTAGAAGAGGTGCATGAGATATTTTGATATATGTATACAATGTGTAATGATCAAATCAGGGTAATTGGGATATCTATAACCTCAAACAGTACTTTTGTTTGTGTTGGGAACATTCCAATCTTCTAACTATTTTGTGTACATGTATCACAATATCGTGTGTACCCTAAACACATGTACAACTATTATATATCAATTAAAAATTTAAAAATAAATCACATTTTTAAAAAGTTTTAAAAATAGATAGAAAAAAAGTTGAAGGATTGTATATTATCTCAGTTTTGTCAGAGAAGGGGGGTTCATTGAAGACTGAAGTGGGTGGAGGTAGATTTGGAAACACAGCATAGAAATATTTGCAGCATCTGCTACTGAGCCACTGGTGAGAAATCTTCAAGGAAAAATAAGATTTCTATAATTCAGTAATTTATAAATGATCCTAATTAACTAGTTTAAGGTCTGCTGTAACATCACTCAAAAGCTGATGTGTAGGAATGGAAAAAATCCATAATTGTAATATAAGTCAGTTGGGAATTGGCAAAGCAGCAATCTGGAAAATAAAGTCTGTTGGGACTTGCCAAGAGGAATTCTAGGGTGAAGGGCAAAACAAATTATTGACCATTGGCACTTTCAGAACTGAGACAAGAGGCCACTCAACTACATGGTTGTATATTAATTTCCTATGGCTGCTGTAACAAATTACCACCTATTTGATGGCTTATACAACACTTACTATCTTAAGAGTTCTGGAGGCCAGAAATCCAAAATGAGTTTCACTGGGTTGAAATCAAGATGTCAGCACTAGGTCTCCCCTAGTTCCCCAGGGTGAATCTTTCTGGACTTTCCCAGCTTCTAAAGGCAGCTGACTTTCTTTGGCTCACAGCTGTATACTCCAGTGTTTGCTTCCATCCTCACATCACATTGTGCGACTTTGATCCTCCTCCCTCCCGCTTGCAAGAACCCTTGCTATTACTTTGGGTTCCTGAAAAATCACCTCATCTCAAGATCCTAAACTTAATATCATCTGCAAATCCCTTTTGCTATGGAAGGTAACATATTCACAGGTTCTACGGATTAAGATGTGGAAACCTTTGGGAGGGTCATTATTCATTGGACCACAGTTGGCAATCTACTAGAAAAGTAGGGAGGGATCCAGGAAGTGGATGTTATGATGAGGAAGGAGATGCAGCGGGAATCAGGATTTGAAAGCATGGTAAGTTCAGGAGGTGGTGGTCTATTAGAGGGGTCTCATCCTAGTCACACTAAATGATCAAGTGTATTGTAATGCTTCCTTAGAGGGGAAGTGTCAAAGACTTGAGTTCTTAGTGCACTGAAGGACAAGGGTCTGTGAACTGTGGTGTCAGAAGGGGCATTAGTAGGGGTTGTCAGTGCCTTGGAGGATGATGTCTTTAAAATGAAAGACTACAGTGGATGCCTAGTGTCTTAAAATACCTGGCAATGTGTCTCAGAATGGAACAACAATAAATGGCAAATGAGAGATGTGTAAGTATATGACAAAAGACTTAAAACCCAGGAATAGAGCCAGGCTCAGTGGCTCACGCCTATAATCCCAGTACTTTGGGAGGCCAAGGCAGGAGGATCTCTTGAGTCCAGGAGTTTAAGACCAACCTGGGAAATATAGTGAGACCCCATCTCTACAAAGAAATTACAAAATTAGCTGGGCATGATGGTGTACACCTGTGGTCCTAGCTACTCAGGAAGCTGAGATGGGAAGATCACTTGAGCCTGGGAAGTCAAGGCTGCAGTGAACCATGATCATACCACTGAACTACAGTTTGGGTAACAGAACAAGACCCTGTCTCAACAAAACAAAACAACCCCCCCAAACTAAAAACATTGTTGCATGATGATGCTGGGGCAGGAACCTAAAAGCTACAGAAGAAAGTAGGGAACATTCCATTTCCTCCTAGTCATTCTACTCCTATCCCCAAGTCATGGGAAGTGTGAGAAGGAACAATCAAACTTCCTTTGGAAAGGCTGGGAAGGAAGGTAGAGCCTTGAGGATAAGGCAAGGGGCAGAGACATTAGAGAATATGAAGGTATATGGCGATGTTATCAGTAGACTATGGGATGCAAAATGGTAGGAGTGGAGTTACCTTCTTGAGAGCTGGCCTGGGATAGTTCTGAGCTGTGAGAAGGAGAGTTTTCTGGAGATCAGGGTGGGGAGACATTTGTAATTACAGCAGTGAGTGCTGATACCTGAGACAGTTCCCATTTCTTCCCAGCAGGAGAAGAAGCGAGCCAATGCATTCTTTTGCCAGATATTTTATGTCACAAAGATGCCTCTTAATAAAAATTACCTATATGTAGCCTCTTGGCACTTACAAAGCTTCTTCACAAACTACCATATCTTTGAATCCTCCACTTGTGTAGGTATTTATATCATTGTTTTTTAGATGAGCCCACTAGGCTCAGAAGCATCACAGGACCAGCCACAGGTCACATGGCTAATAAATGACAGAGTTAAGGCCGATCCCAATTTTTCCTAATTCAAGTCCAGTCTTTTGTTTTTTTTTTTTCTCTCTGCCCCCTGCATTTAGAAAGAAGAGTAGCCTGGAAAACACTAGCACAGTTGAAGAGAATATAGAAAAATAAGAGAAGTTTATTAAACCACCAGATAATTTAAAAATTGGTGTTGAACAGGAAAAGGGAGGAGGTGGTTAAGATAATTTTTCAAACTTAGAAGTAAATATGAAAATGCTACCACAAAACCTTGGAGGAAAAATTTATTGCCTTGTAAACTACCATTGTGTTGACTTGTTGTTCATATAGTGGTGAATCCTGAGAGTGTTGGCCTACAAATTTTCCATGTGGTATGGACACTGCAATTGTGGCTTCTGAAATGACCATATCATTTTGAAATTTCAAGTGACAGAAAGAACAAACTCCCAAGCAAAACAAAGCTGAAGTCATCCTAAAAAATTCCCGAATGGTTAAAAGTACATAGTGATTGAGTAGCATGTGTGTGTGTGGGGGCGGGAGGTGTGTTCCTCAGGGCTATTTATTTATTTTTATTTCCAACTTTGATTTTAAATTCAGGGGTACATGTACAGGATGTGCAGGTTTGTTACATAGGTAGATGTATGCCATGGTGGTTTGCTGCACAGATCCCATCATCCAGGTGTTAAGCCAGCATCCAATAGCTATTCTTTGTGATGCTTTCCCTCCTCCCACCCTCCAACAGGTCCCAGTTTGTGTTGTTTCCCCCTCCCCATGTGTCCATGTGTTCTCATCATTCAGCTCCCACTTGTAAGTGAGTACACACAGTATTTGGTTTGCTGCACCTGTGTTAGTTTGCTAAGGATAATGGCCTCCAGCTCCATCCATGTTCCTGCAAAGGACATGATTTCTTTTCTTTTAATGGCTGCATAGTACTCCATTGTGTATATGTAATACATTTTTTTAATCCAGTCTATCATTGATGAGTGTTTAGGTTGATTCCATGCCTTTGCTCTTGTAAATAGTGCTACAATGGATGTATGCATGGATGTATCTTTACAATAGAATGATTTATATTCCTTTGAGTGTATACCCAGTAATGGAATTGCTGAGTTTAATGGTGTTTCTGCCTCTAGGTCTTTAAGGAATTACCACACTGTCTTCCAAAATGGTTGAACTAATTTACATTGTCACCAACAGTGTAAAAGCATTTCTTTTTCTCCACAACCTCACCAGCATATGTTGTTTTTTTAACTTTTAAATAATAGTTATTCTGACTGATGTGAGATGGTATCTCACTGCAGTTTTGATTTGCATTTCTCTGTAATGTTCAGCTTTTTCATATTATTGTTGGCTGCATGTGTGTCTTCTTTTGAGAAGTATCTGTTCATGTCCTTTACCCACTTTTTAATGGAGTTGTTTGGTTTTTTTCTTGTTAATTTGTTCAAGTTCCATATACATGCTGGATATTGGACCTTTGTCAGATGGACAGTTTGCAAAAATTTTTTCCTATTGTTTAGGTTGTCTGTTTGTTGATAGTTTCTTTTTCTGTGCAGAAGCTCTTTAGTTTAATTAAATCCCATTTGTCAATTGTTGCTTTTATTGCAATTGCTTTTGTTGTCTTTGTCATGAAATCTTTGCCTGTGCCTATGTCCTGAATGGTATTGCCTAGGTTTTCCTCTAGGTTTTTTTTATAGTTTTGGTTTTTACATTGATGTCTTTAATCCATCTTCAGTTGATTTTTGTATATGGTGTAAGGAAGGAGTCCAGTTTTAGTTTTATGCATGTGGCTAGCCAGTTCTTCCAGCACCATTTATTAAATAGGGAATTATTTCCCCATTGTTTATTTTTGTCAGGTTTGTCAAAGATCAGATGGTTGTAGATGTGCAGTCTTATTTCTGCATTCTCTATTCTTTTCTACTGGTCTATGTGTCTGTTCTTATACCAGTGCCACACTGTTTTGGTTACTGTAGCTCTTTAGTATAGTTTGAAGTCAGGTAGCATGATGCTTCTAGCTTTGCTCTTTTTGCTTAGGATTGTCTTGAATATTTGGGCTCTCTTTTTTGTTCCACATGAATTTTAAAATAGTTTTTTCTAATTTTGTGCAGAATGTCAATGGCAGTTTTACAGGAATAACATTGAATCTGTAAATTGCTTTGGGCAATATGGCCATTTTCACAATATTGATTCTTCCTATCCATGAACATGGAATGTTTTTCCATTTGTTTATGTCATCTCTGATTTCTTTGAGCAGTGGTTTGCAGTTCTTGAATAGGTCCTTCACTTCCCTTGTTAGCTATATTCCCAGGTATTTTATTCTTTTTGTTGCAATTGTAAATGGGTGTTTATTTGTGATTTGGTTCTCAGCTTGCCTGTTAGTATATAAGAATGCTAGTGATTTTTGCACATTGATTTTTGTATTCTGAGATTTTACTGAAGTTGCTTATCAGTTTAAGACGCTTTTGGCCTGAGATAATGGGGTTTTCTAGGTGTAAAATTATGTCATCTGCAAACAAAGATAGTTTCACTTTCTCTGATCCTATTTGAATATGCTTTATTTCTTTCTCTTGCCTGATTGTCCTTGCCAGGACTTCGAATACTATGTTGAATAGGAATGGTGAGAGTGAGCAACCTTGTCTTGTGCCAGTTTTCAAGGTAAATGATTCCAGTTTTTGCCCATTCAGTATGATATTGGTTGTGGGTCTGTCTTATATGGCTCGTATTATTTTGAGGTATGTTCCTTCAATACCTAGTTTATTGAGAATTTTTAACGTGAATGAATGTTAAATTTTATTGAAGGCCTTTTCTGCATCTATTGCAATAATGTGGATTTTATCTTCATTTGTGTGATGAATCACATTTATTGATTTGCATATGTTGAACTAGCCTGGCACCCTGGGGATGTAGCCTACTTCATTGTGGTGGATAAACTTTTTGATGTGCTGCTGGACTTGGTTTGTCAGTATTTTGTGCAGAATTTTTGTATCAATGTTCATCAAGGACATTGGCCTGAAGTTTTCTTTTTTGTTTCCTCTACCAGGTTTTGGTCTCATAGAATGAGTTAGGAAAGAGTCCCTCCTTTTCAATTTTTTTGGAATGATTTCGCTAGGAATGGTGCCAGCTCTTTGCATCTCTATTAGAATTCAGCTGTGAATTCATCTGGTGGTGGGATTTTTTTGGTGGGCGGGCAGGGAGGGTTGGTAGGCTATTTATTACTGCCTCAATTTCAGAACTCCTTATTGGTCTATTCAGGGATTCAGTTTCTTCCTAGTTCAGTTAACAGGGTGTATGTATCCAGGAATTTATCTATTCCTTCCTTGTAAATTGTCTAGTTTATGTGCATAGAGGTGTTTATAGTATTCTCTGATGGTTGTATGTCTTTCTTTGGGGTCAGAAATCAGTGATTTCTGATTGTGTTCATTTGAATCTTCTCTCTTTTCTTCTGTATTTGTCTAGCTAGTGGTCTATTTTATTAATTTTTTTTTTCTTCAAAAAACCAGCTCCTGGATTCATTGATATTTTTGAAGGGTCTTTCATGTCTCTCTCCTTCACTTCAGCTCTGATTTTGGTTATTTCTTGTCTCCTGCTAGCTTTGGGGGTTGTTTGCCAGTTCTCTAATTCTTTCAGTCGTGATGTTAGGTTGCTAACTTTGAGATCTTTCTAGCTTTTTGATGTGGACATTTAGTGCTATAATTTTCCCTCTTAACACTGTGTTAGATGTGCCCTAGAGATTCTGGTACATTGTAGTTTTTTTCTCATTAGTTTCAAAGAACTTCTTGATTTTTGCCTCAATTCCATTATTTACCCAAAAGTCATTCAGGAACAGTTCAATTTCCATATAGTTGTATAATTTTGAGTGAATTTCTTAATCTTGAGTTCTAATTTGATTGTGTTGTGGTACAAGAGACTGTTTGTTATGATTTCAGTTATTTTTCATTTGCTGAGAAGTGTTTTACTTCCAACTATGCGATCAATTTTAGAGTAAGTGCTCTGTGGTGATGAAAAGAATGTATATTCTGTTGTTTTGGGGTGGAGAGTTCTGTAGATATCTGTCAGGTCCACTTGATCCTGAGCTGAGTTCAGGTCCTGAATATCTTTATTAATTTTTTGTCTTGATGATCTGTCTAATATTGTCAGTGGGATGTTAAAGTCTCCCACTATTATTGTGTGGGAGCCTAAGTCTCTTTGAAAATCTCTGAGAAGTTGCTTTATGAATATGGGTGCTCCAGTATTGGGTGCATATATATTTAGGATAGTTAGCTCTTCTTGTTGAATTGAACCTTTTACCATTATGTAATACCCTTTGTCTTTTTTTATCTTTGTTGGTTTAAAGTCTGTTTTCTAAGAAACTAGGATTGTAACCCCTGCTTTTTTTCTATTTTCCGTTTGCTTGGTGGATTTTCCTCTATCCTTTTTTTTTAAGCCTATATGTATCTTTGCATGTGAGATGGGTCTCTTGAAGAGAGCATACTGATTGGTCTTGGGTCTTTATCTAGCTTGGCATTCTGTGTCTTTCAATTGGGGCATTTAGCCCATTTATATTTAAGGTTAGTATTATTATGTGTGAATTTGATCCTGTCATCATGTTGCTAGCTGGTTATTTTGCAGACTTTTTTATGTGGTTGCTTCATAGTGTCACTGGTCTGTGTACTTCAGTGTGTTTTTGTAGTGGCTGGTAATGGTTTTTATTTTCCATATTTAGTGCTTCCTTCAGAATCTCTTGTAAGGCAGGTCTGGTGGTAACAAATTCCCTCAGCATTTTCTTTTCTGAAAAGGATCTTATTTCTCCTTCGCTTATGAAGCTTAGTTGGGCCAGATATGAAATTCTGGGTTGGAAAGTCTTTCCTTTAAGAATGTTGAATATTGGCCCCCAATCTCTTCTGGCCAGGAGGGTTTCCACTGAGAGGTTTGCGGTAAGTCTGATAGGCTTCCCTTTGTAGGTGACCTGGCCTTTCTCTCTGACCGCCCTTAACATTTTTTCTTCTATTTCAGCGTTGGAGAATCTGACAATTATGTGTCTTGATCTTCTCCTGGAGTATCTTACTGGAGTTCTCTGCATTTCTTGACTTTGAATGTTGGCCTGTCTTGCTAAGTTGGAAAAATTCTCCTAGATGATATCCTAAAGTATGTTCTCCAAATTGGTTCCACTCTCCCTGTCTCTTTTAGGTACCCCAGTCAGTCATAGATTTGGTCTCTTTACATAATCCCATATTTCTCACGGGTTTTGTTCATTCCTTTTCATTCTTTTTTTCTCTATTCTTGTCTGCCTGTCTTATTTCAGAAAGATAGTCTTCAAGCTCTAAGAGTCTTTCCTCTGCTTGGTCTATTCTGCTATTAATACTTGGGATTACATTGTGAGGTTCTTGTAGTGTATTTTTCACCTCTATCAGGTTGATTATGTTCTTCCTAAACTGGCTATTTGGCTGTCAGCTCCTGCATTGTTTTATCATGATTCCTTGCTTCTTTGCATTGGGTTACAGCATGATCCTTTTTTATTTATCCACATTCTGAAGCCTGCTTCTGTCATTTCAGCCATCTCTGCCTCAGCCCAGTTCTAAGTCCTTGCTGGAGAGGTATTGTGGTCATTTGGAGGAAAAGGGACACTCTGGCTTTTTGGATTTTCAGTGTTTTGGGGTTGATTCTTCCTTATCTTTGTGGGCATATCTCCCTTGTATCTTTGAGGTTGCTGACCTTTGGATGGGGTTTTTATGGGTTGTTGTTGTTGTCTTTCTGCTTGTTTGTTTTTCTTTTAACAGTTTGGCCACTCTTCCATAGAGCTGCTGTGGTTTGCTGGGGGTCTACTCCAGACCCTAGTCACCTTGGTTTTTCCAGTACTTTGAAAGTATCACCAGTGAAGTCTTCAAAACAGCAAACATGGCAGTCTGCCCCTTCCTCTGGAAGCTCCATCCCTGGGGTACTGACTTGTTGCCAGCCCAAACACATTTGTAGGAGGTAACTGGAGACCCCTATTGGAAGGTCTCACCCAGTCAAGAGGAATGGGATCAGGGACCCACTTGAAGCAGTTTGACTGCTTTTTTGGTAGAACAGCTGTTCTGTTTCGGTGATCCCTTCCGCACCTGATCAATTTTGGCTCTCCAAGGCCCGCAGGCTGAACTGGCTAAGATACCCGAACAGCTGAGGTGGCAGCCTGCCTTACTGCTTGGGCACTCCATCCCAGGGTGAAGTTAGAACTCTGCTGCAGAACGTGGGCAGGGATGGCTGGAGGCCCCGGCTGGGAGGACCCACCTAAGAGGAGGAGTGGATCGGAGTCCCAGTGAAAGAAGCAGTCTGACCATGCTTCGACGAAACAGCCATGTCATGCTGGGGAACTGCCTCTGCCTCTGTCAGCTTAGATTCTCCAAAGCCCACAGGCTGGAATGGCTGAGTCTACCAATCAGCAGAGATGGTGGCCTGCCCCTCCCCCTGAGGGAACTGTCCCATCTCAGGCAGGCTTCACCCTGTTGCCAGTGGTAGGCTGGAATTCCAAGCCAGTGGGTCTTATCTTAGAGGTGCAGTGGAGGTGAAGTCTGCAGACTGATGCTGCTCAGCTCCCTGGATCCAGTCCCTTTCCTAGGCGTATGTATGGACCTCTTGCCTTGCCTGAATTGCAGACATGTCTGTTGGGCATCCTGGGCCCAGAGTATGTAAAGTTCCTGGGTCTCTGTGTGGTCCTGAGCAGTTGCTCTGCTGAGACTCCACAGAGCTCTGTGTGTTGAATCCAAGGCCTTGGTGGCAGGCGAACATGAGGGGATCTCCTGATCCACAGGTTGCAAACATCCGTTGGAGAAGTGGTGGTTTCCCAGGGTTGCACAATCACTCACTGCTTCCCTTGGCTGGGGGTGGGGGTTCCCTTGGCTCTCTGTCAATCCTGGGAGGGCCGTTACCCCACCCTGCTTTTCTTCTTTCTCTGTGGGTGGTTTTCCTGATCAGTCCCAGTGCGAGTGTACCTGGATATTTCAGTTGAAGGTGCTGTATTCACTTGCCCCTTTCATTTTTCTCTGTGAGTGCTTCACTCCACAGCTGCTTTCAATAGGCCATTTTTCGCCCCCTCTAGGGCTATTTAATTAGGAAAGCAGAAATCACTATTCTTCCAAATTAATGTGCCCTCGTTACAAAGTCTTGAGGATAATTGAGTCTGTTCTTGGGTCAACTGAAAAGAAAATTGAGATGGACAAAACAGAAATGTAACACTCCCCCTTTCTAGAATTTAAACTTAGAAATCGTAAATACTGAGTATATGCATAATTTCTTTTAGCCAGATCTGGAGAGACTATCAGGTAAAATTGTAAACATTTTTCTAATATTTTAATTCCTAGTTTCTGGTAATGACATAGAGAAGTGAGGTAAAGAAGAGCTAAAAGAAAAGAAGATTTTACATGAAAGTGAATTTTTTGGTAATTATGGAGAAAATTAAACAACATCAGAGATTAGGGAAACAAATTCCTTCAGGTGACATTTTTTGGCCTTTCAACAAAATATTTTACCTCAACTCAATTATTCTGCTGATGTTTATGTGAAGTACTGTGGAGGAATTTTAGATTTTATTTCTGCCAGTAATTTAATTATATGTCATAAGAGTTAGTTTATTCTAGCTCAACTAGTGATGAATATTTTCAGCTTTGGAATAAATCAGAGTTAAAAGATTGTGGAGTGGGGGGATTACTTGGTTAGAACATTTTAAACTTTTTCCTGTGTCAGACTTAGAACATGTACCTCCAAAGGAGACCAAATACAGTAAGCACCTGTAGTGGATTTTAAGCATGAAGAAAAATCACTCTGGGCTGCTGGAGGAAATTAGGAACCCTGTGGAATGGTTGCAAATCATATTCATGTTGTATTTTCATGTTCAGACAGAAATTCTGCCTGACAAACAACCAGAGATCATTACCAAACACTTTAAACTTGCAATTCTTAGTGGATGCATGGGTATTCTCTTTAATGGAAAAATAATGCACCAATTGCCAAGAGACTGGCTTCCAGAAATACATTTTCCAATTGCTAAAGGGATGAAATGGCATATATCATAGAAGACAAGCAGCTAGGAGGGAGGGAGGGATATCATGCTACACATTCCAAAAGGAATATGGAACTATTACATGGGAAATAACTTTTCAGGCTTTGAAATAAGACTACAGAAAACATTGTCACATACGACACTCAAACATTTGACACTCAAACCTATCTGAATGATAATGCTATTCTCCAACAAAAAGAAAAGAAAAGAAAGAAAGTAAAGAAAAGAGCTTCCTCAGTTCAGTGGGTAGCTGCAATTACCCAGAAAGAAGTGATGCAAACCAATTGGTTCTCTTTTAGGTTTGCAAATACGGATGACAATGTTGAATAGCCTTCAGTCTTGCAAACTCATCTTTTCTGCATTCTCCCTTACCTTCCCTTTGACAGTCATCATCTTAGCTCAACTATTACTCTGATTTGGAGATCTGAGCTATTCTCTTTTCCCCAGTGACAAAGCTGTAGTTAGAAAAGCCTAGGTTCTAAAGGCTTCTTTTCCATGTGCTGTGTGTGGGAGCTTTGGCATTGTACATAAACCACTTGAGTCTCAATTTCTCTTTTCTGAAAAGGCAGAAAACATTGACTTTGCAGAGTTGTCATGAGCATAAAATGAGATAAACGCACAGAAACTGCCAACCGTAGAGGCTAGCATATTTGATCAGTAATATCTGCTAATATTAAAATTTCAAATGCTGCCAAGAAAAACTTCGTCTACCTTCTTTTTTTTTTTTATGCTTGCTCTCCTTTAACATTTATGTTGAGGATATTCCCATCACACTTACCTGCCAGTTACTCCATTTCCAGCACTTCCTGGGCCTCCATTTTCACCTCACCCCTGATATCTGTGTCTGCCACCACCATTAGTAATCAAAGCTTTCGAAACTTCAAGAGCTCCAGCTCAGAAAGACCATTTCCCTTCTTCCACCTCTCCCATATACTATATATATTAACTTTCTCAGTCCTCATAATGACACACAAGGCTTTGTTGCTATTGCTGTTTTAGAAAGAAGGAAACCGAGGCACAGGAAGATGATGTGATTTGCCCAAGGTCACACATCCAGGAAGTTACAGAGACAGGATTCCAAAACAGGTTAAATGGTGGCAGAGGCTGGGATCGTAACCATAGCATCATACTTCCTCTCCTGGAGCAAGGCACTCTTGGGACATATGATCCATTATTCAATGTGAATCACAGCCCTGTGGTTCCCAATCTATCCCCATTCTAGGTCTCTGTCCTGACTGTCTCATTCAATACCTTAATCTGGGCTTTGCAGCCTCTTCCAAGACCTGAGAACCTCCAAGCACATCAGTTCTTCTGTGTGGTTGCACCCTATCTAGCCTCTTGCCCCTTACTTTGCTCTCTTTCCCGTCTGCCTTGCGCCCTCAGTGATGTCTCTGAATGCAGTATCACTGACCTCTGCATTTGTGTTTTCCATAGCCCACTACTCCTCAAATCCAACAGAACCCCCACCCAACTCGCAAAAGAAGCCAACCCGTCCTCCACATTTTTCACACAAATTATTATACTATTTGTTTAGTCACCTACTTTAAAGCCTTTCCATCTTTGCCTTCCAGTATTCAATGTGTTTCCAACCCAGTGGTGCCCTCATTTTCTCCTCACCTCTGCTCCAAGCCTTTCCATTCTGTTGCTATCACGTGAGATCCAATTACCTCTCCATTTCCTCACTGTCCAGGCCTCCTGGTGATTCTGCTTCAAAGCAGTACCCCTACCTGCATTTGTCCTCTTCACTCCTCACCTGTTAGTCTTCTAGAGCCAACTGTACTCAGACACACAGATTTTCCCAGCTCCTCTCCTTTGGGAGAGACAGAATGTTGTGCTTAGGAACCATGCAGGGTATGATAGGACCTGGAATCAATTCACAGAGGTGGACACTCAGTTTTGCTCCGGAGGCAAGTGGGCCTCATGGCTTCAGAAAGAGCTCAAGAGTCAGAAATGACTCTCTCAGTGAACTATAACCAACAGAAAGAGAAATGAATATCCATACACATTCTATTTATATAACTGAAGGTTTACTTTTTCAGATATGTATTTTGAATAGTAATCTGAACACCAATATTTACAATACATGAGAGAGAAAAACATGCATAGAGTGGGATTAAATAAAACTATTTTGGTAGTATGTGCTCAAAAACAAGTTTGTAGATATCCCATTCAAACTGGCACATGGGTGATTTTATATTAACATAAAATACTTTGTATTTAACATAAAAATGTCAAGTATAAATACTGCATCAAATGTGGAGTGAGTGATTCAGGAAAGCTCCAATGGATATATACAATGAATATGCTAATTTCATGACATACCAAAATATGCAAATATAATTCTTTAATGTCATAGAGACAGAAAGTGGATTCAGTGATTAAACTTCTCTTTGTCCTTCAGGACTTGGTTCAAGATCCGCTTTCCTTGTATGTTTTTTCTTATCCTGCCTTCTAGCCTCAAGCTGAATTACTTAGATACTGTTCCCCTGGAGTTCTACATTTTAGAGCCAGATGCATCTCTTTTTGTGGTACAGATCATAGTATATCATCACCTTTGATTTTCTTGTCTGCATTACCATCTAGACTGTACTATCCAATATGAAAACCACTAGGTACATGTGACTATTATATTTAAAACTAAGTTCAGTTAAACATTCTGTTCCTAAGTTGCAAGAGCGACATTGTAAGTAGTCTTTAGCCACAGGTGGCTAGGGCTATTGTGCTGCACAGTACAGATATAGAACATTTCCATCATTGCAGAAAGGTTTACTGTACAGGACTCTGATAACCTCTGATTCCCTTAAAGGATTGATTTTTGCCCTTTGTATTTCTATATTCCCTATGGCTAGCATATAATAGGAGCACATTAAATATTTATGGGATGAATGAGTACAGGAAGTTCCAATGCTGAGCTAAGAGAAATAATTTATAACCTATATTATTTTGAAGCCATAAATTTAAGTTTTTCTCATTTATTTGGTTGCTCTGGTGAACATTTGACTGTTATTCAAAATGATGAATTAAAACCAAAATTCTGAGTTGTGTACAAGATTGGCAAATATGTGTGCACTCAAGTGATTTGAACTCCAAAGACATTGCTTTCCCTAAAGATTAATGATATTATTTCTGAGTATATTGCCATCCAGCTATGAGATATGTCTGTAGAAATTTCTTAATAAAGAGCATTTTTCTTCTACATCTTCAAAATGCCAGGCTATTTGCATTCCTTGTGAAGCCTCAGGTCACCAAATGTAGCAATACAGCTACTCCATGCTCCTTTGTATTTTGAAATAGTAATTTGAAAACTGATTTTAGAAGAGATGAGAGAGAAATACATCCAGAAAATGGCATCAGATAAAAGGCTTCAGGAGCATGTTTTTGGTACCAAGACATTCTCAATTAAATTGACTTGAACTAGAAGGAGAGGTATTAACTCACATAAACACCCATAGATGGAGCATGTTCAGGATGGTTGATTCCATGGCATAATGATGTCAACAAAAATCCAAGTTCTTGATACCATTTGCCCCACGGCCATCTTTATTATCAGTTTGACTTTAGGCAAGATGATGGATCTTGGCATCGCCTACGGAGACAGTGCTTTACAAAGAAAGAAGAGAGACAGTCTCTCCTGTTGCCCTCTCAAAAGAATTAGGAAACTTTTCCCAGAAGCCCTATGTGACTTCCTCTCATCTCTCATTGGCCAGAATAAGGTCACATACCCATTTTCTATCCAATCACAAGTGAGAAGATATACATTATTGCTGTGTCAATCAGGTCCACAGGTAGAGCTGAGGATAGGTTCAGCCTCCCTTGCTTGAAACACATGATGGCCTAGGAGTAAGAGATCTTTGAATGATATAGGGATCCCTTAACAAGGAAGGAAGGAAATGGATGTTGTACAGCCAACCAACAATTCCTGCTCATAGGAATTAGTATCCCAATCTTTTAGAAATAGAAATCTTCTAAACCTCACTGGAAACGTAGTTAGCTTAATCACCACCCTAGCATATTTTAAAAAGTCAGTAAATTCATGAATATCAGTATAAATCAATTTTGTCATGTCAACTAAATCCTGAAGTCACACTTTGACAAACATGTCTCTTCTATTCAATGAAAAATAATGAATTATGTTATTTAGATTCACATTTAAGCCACCAAGCTTAGCCTTTTACATATATCTGATTTAAAATATATATAATCTTTGCACTCTCTTTATTTTGTTTCAACTTCTGGGATGCTTGGAGAGTATTCAGACTCCAGGCTGGTGATCCTCAGTTGGTGGTAAGGTTGGGCATGGGCATCAGAATCTCTTTGGGGAGCTTCCTCACATACCTCCTTTACCCCTCTTCTCATCCCCTTTTTAATATATTCCTGCTTCTCTCTCTGATTGTGAGAGCAAAGTTTATTAAAATATATATCTTTTCCTAAGACTTCAGTTTTTTCCAATATTTTACATGAAGTGTGAAAAAGCCCATCTTAAAATAATAAAAGTCTGCAGGTGGTGGAATCAATTTCAAGCAATTGCAATGTGCCAACCATGGTGCTTGGCCATTTCATCCTCATTTAATCCATGTAGAAATTCTCTGAGGGGAATCTCCTACCTGAGTTATTAATGAAGGCACTCAGACACAGAGGGTTTGAGGGAACTGCTTCTGCTAATGAGTGGCAGAGCTGGGACTCACAACCACAGCTCTCTCTGTCTAAAGGCAGCCCTCTTCCCGTTAAATGATTGATATGTTATTCTAGAGCAATGTTTCAAGCTTGTTGAGAATAAAGCACAGCATGTCCAAGACAGAGAGTTGGAAGTGGGACCACAGCAGGCCAGTGGGCAGAAGAGCAGAATTCTGGCCTTGACTTTGTTATTGATGAGTGATGAGGTCTTTAACATCTCCAGACGTCTCTTTCCATAGAAATCTTCTACTGGATCAGGGGTTGGTTAACCATGGCCCTTGGGCCAAATCTGGCCCATCACCTGTTTTTGTAAATATAATTTTATGGGAACAGAGCCATGCCCATTTGTTTATATTACTGCCTAAGGCTGCTTTTGCCATGGAACAGCACAGTTGAGTAATTGTGACAGAGACTGAATGGTCAGCAAAGTATTCTGCAGAAAATACTTGCCAACCCTTATACTAGATCAGTGATTCTAAACTTTGGTGGTACCTTGGAATATTTAAATATTGCTGATGTCTGAGTCTCACTCCCAGAAATTTTTATTTAATTGGTCTGGGTGAAGCTCAGACATAGCTACATTTTTTTTTCAGTGTATTTCAGGTATATCTCATGTCAAGCCAGAAATTTTCCGAGTGTAACATTCTTTGAGTCCATGAAGATGTAGATGTTCAGAGAAAGTTCTGTCTTAAGTAGCAATAAGCTCAATGACTTAAGCTAGAATTTTACTCAGATCTACATGGCTCCAAGGCGTGGGCCCTTTACCCAATTACTTACTAGCCAACCCAGTTCAATTCTCTGAACTTCTGTTCCTTCATCTACAAAATGGGGATAGTAAAATTTTTCTTGCCTGCCTCGATAATCAAATTGGAATTGAGTGTCCAAATGTACCTCAAAACTGTGAAGTGATAAATAAATGTAAATATATTCTTGGAAACATTTTCTAGAATCATTGGAATAGACTTTAAAAGAAGATATATTAATGTTTTTTTCTAAACTCTGGTAGGAAAATTTGGATCCAATATGTATTTTCCAAATATCATTCTATTTTATGTTTTCAAATCTTCAGATAGAATGAACAGCACATACCTCTTTCTGCAGCATGTGCAGCATTCTTACATAAATGCTTTCACGTGTCCCCTGTAGTCTTCCTTTATTCCACTCTGTTTCATAACCTGGGGCCTTTTTAATCATTCTGCAACTGTTCGCTTCCCAAGCTGCCTTTCTGGCTTCATGTTTCTGAATGCACTCCAGCAACTAGGAAGGCTTTCCAATGTTTTTGGACATTTTTTTTCCATTCTCTCCTTAATGAAGTGCGTGGATCTGTCTACATTTTTCCAAGTGTGAGCTCATCAGCATATTCTAGAGAGAGGATCATCTTTTCACAATCATGGAGTGAAGCTCCAGAGCGTGGCCTAAACCAGGATATGGCCATTGGTATTGCTGCTATTTGATTTTTCTGTTATTATTTTTATTAGTTTCATTTTTTTTTCTACACGTATTAATTTTCACTCTAGTGTTCCGGATTCTTTTTAACATTGATTTTTTTCTGTTTATTTGTTTTTATTTTTAACAGCAACTCTGATTTTCTTGATACTGTGATCTATGTGCTGTATTACCATGTGGTAAACTGTGGCCTGAGGGCCAAATCCAATGGCTGCTTATTTTTTAAAATAAAGTTTTATTGATATACAGGCACACCCATTTGTTTATGTATTATGTATTGCTGCTTTTGTGCTACAAGCACAGACTTGAGTAATTGAGGCAGAGACCATATGGCCCACAAAGCCTAAAATATTTACTTAGTGGCCCTTTATAGAAAAAAAATTATCAACCCTGTATTAAGGGAATTCACTGATTTAGACATTAACCATATAGTTTGGGAAAGGAATTAACTGTGGTATATTTGTATTTCTCTTTCACTTTATACATTTTAATACTAAAATCCATTTATAATATATGTTTCGTTAATGATTTCTTCACCACCACCACATGTCAATGCATAACTCTGGGAGGATAGAGAAGGAAGCAAGATATTCAGATTGCTTCTGTTTTGGGTTTACATGCTAGTGATGACACAGACAAACAAGCAAATGGAGACAGGCATCAAGACCACTTCAGATGCTAAGTGTGCTAAAGAAAATAAGACCAAGTTGTGTGATAAAATGTGGTGTTCAGACTGGTTCTGTGGTCATCAGGAAAGCACCTCTTGAGAATTTAACATTTGCATTAATTCTGAATGCATGAAAGAGCAAGTCATGTGAAAATCTGGGGATGAGCTTTTGAGGCAGAGGGAGGAGCAAGTGCTAAGACCCAGAGGAGGAAATAAGCCTGATGTATTCTAGAAATAGAGAGATGACCTCAGTGCCTAAAGTAGAACTGAGAGAGGGAAAGGGAGTTGGGAGATGAGGCAGTGTTCAGATCTTATAGGGTCATGTGGGTTAGACCAGGGGTCCCCAACCCCTGGGCCATGGATCAGTACTAGTTCTTTGACTATTAGGAACCTGGTCACACAGCAGGAGGTAAATGGTGGGCAGGTGAGTGAGGGAAGCTTCATCCATATTTACAGCCATTCCCCATTGCTTGCATTATTGCCTGAGCTCTGCCTACTGACAGATCAGTGGCTGCATCAGATTCTCATAGGAGTGTGAACCCTTTTGTGAACTGTGCATGCGAAGGATCTGGGTTGTGTGCTCTTTATGAGAATCTAATACCTGATGATCTGTCACTGGTCTCCCATCATCCCCAGCTGGAACTGTTTAGTTGCAGGAAAACAAGCTCAGGGCGCCCACTGATTCTACATTATGGTGAGTTGAATAATTATTTCATTATATATTTCAATATTATAATAATAGAAATAAAGTACACAATAAATGTCATGCAGAAGAATCATACCCCTCCCTGATCTATGGAAAAATTGTCTTCCATGAAACTGTTCCCTGGTTCCAAAAGAGATTGGGGACCTCTGGGTTAGGTATTGGAGTCTGAGTCTGGACATATGCTAAATGTGATGGAAAGTCTTGGGAGGATGGTGCATATGTGACAGACCTGCTCTGATGTCTGTTTGTGAGAGATCACTCTAGCTGTTCTCTGAAGAATGGATTACCGGGATCAGGAAAAAAGGCAGCCATCCCGATTATTAGCTATACACACAATACTGCCTTCAATTACAGAGGAAACTTGGTAAAACTTAATGGAGCCCACACTTCCGCTTGGAACAGAAGATCCAATTTAGCAAACTGAGAGGCAAAAATGAGTAAACTAACATCTAATCTCCAACTGAGGAGGTCAGCCAAGGAGAACATGCATATATGTTGTGCATTCTGCTAATGATATCTCAGTTGCTGGTCATCTTTCTCTTTTTGCCCTTGCCAGCAAGAAGCTCAGAGTTAAACTTGTTTAGTGTCATCAAATGTGCCAGTGTACATTTTCTTTCTACTTCATTCCATGACCTCAATTTCCTATTTTTATTTGGAATTTATATACTAACTTGTAAGCTGTATCAGATCCAACTTTGAAAGAACTGCCCAATCCATAAAGTAATGCTGGAATCTGTAATTTACAAAGTCTACTGGAAGTGTTTTTTTTCCCTTTGCGCCAATGTTAGCATTTTGGTTTATGCTCTCTGTGGAAAGACATCTTCATAAGAGTTTGTTATATAAATGATGAACTGACAGTTACAGTTACCACCAAGCACTCAAAAAATTGTCCCCAATTGTTCAAGGATGCCACGGACACTTCTCACTCCCACTGAACTCTGAGTATTTTGTAAAGTTAACTCAATCTCATATATGAATATAAATATAAACAAACAAGAAGGTCTAATTAGTTTGTTAGTGGAAAAGAACTCTGGCTATGACGGATTTCCTTACTATTGTTACTACCCTGAGCTACATAATTAAGAGAAGAATTCAGGGGAAAATGGAATGTTTAAACAACACTTTTGTTCATTGGTTCATGGGTTGCTGGGCTCATGTGAGGGATACTTCTTTCTCAAAAGAAGTGCCATTCTGTTTGAAGTGAAGTTAGCTGTTAGATACTAAATGCAAGGCTGAAATGCAGGATTTCTTTCTGATAAATTTACAATCTCAGGCTACACTAGAGAGGCAGTAGAATAAATAGCCTCAGTAAACTGAGGTCTGTAGTCAGATTTGCTGGACCGGCCACAGCAGCACTATTCACTCATATATGTGGCATAACAAAGACGGCAGCTGCTTGTACAAGATTGCACTCTTAAGACAGAATTTATTTCTTCTTACTCCCTTTATTTTCAGGGCCCAGAATGGCATGATAGCAATGCTGAAAGGTTATTTGTTGAGTCAGTGAATGGATGAATGATTCTGTAAGGATGGAGAATGTGTACCTAGATAACTATGATTTAGGCTAGAATTTGTTGAATTTCCTAAAAGAGTTTTAAACAATGACCTAAGGTAACAGACAAGGCTCATGGGGCAGTGGGTAGGGGAGGAGAGTGGCATATGACCTGGGACTTGGAGGCTGGGCAAGATTTAGAAAATTAGAGATACTGCAAAGAGTCCTCCTATGCTGGGAGTAAAGAATGGACAAATGTAGTGTCTGCACCCCACATGCAGTTCTACTTGATCAGACCTACAAACCCCAACAATTAGGAAATAACAGAATCCTTTCATGACCATATATGGCTTTTCACATGCCCATAGGAACTTTTAAAATTACATAATTTTTCATAGTAGAAATTAATTTCAAGTAGAATTATTAAACTTTATATAAATACTTATTTTAATATTTTGATGGTTAATAACTTTCAAAATTATATATAAAGACTAATTTTGTCTTTTCCCCCTTAATACGTTCCTGTTTAGCAGTCATTAGCAGCAGTAAAAAAATACCTAAGGTCTATGGGGAAAAAGAGGAGGGGAAAAGAGGTGATTTGTTGACACATAAGTTAATAGCGGTGGGACACTGAGCTAATTATTTACTGTTCACCACGACCTTATCTGCATACAGAGGCCATACTGCCTAGTCCACAGAATTGTCATAAGCATGAAATAATATATTAAAAGACCTTTTAGCTGTTATAAGGTACCATACAAATGCAATACTGGATGCAGAGTTTGGAAACATCTCCCTACCAGCTACCAGTTTGGAGCCTACTGCCTAGACTAAATGAAACAGAAAGAAGGCTGAACTAGTAGTAGTAATTTGGAGATGATCCAATGGGCATGAACATCATTTCAGAAGCAGTATGAACCCAATTCAGTGGCTAATTAAATGAGCAAAGTTAACAGGAGGAGGATGATTACAAAATGGCTAAAATCTTGAACCTAAATGATTAGCCAAGTGATGATATTAGCACACATACACACATATAAATATACTACCATATACACAGATATATGCATGTATGTATGTGTGTATGTTTGTGTGTATTTTTTAAAAGGTGGGAATGGAAATTAGATTCCAGAGAATGTCCTTCATCTGATTATGCATCAAGAAAAATCTTGTTCTTTGGTGCCTTTGCCAAAATGTTATGGTTGGAGTTGATACATCCAGGGAAATGGCCACCATCCCTCCAGTGCCTTTTGGGTGGTTGCACAAGATAGAACGTGTGATTGAGATTGAGTTTTCTAGTAGTGAGTGTAATTCAGCTACGAAACAAGGTAGTAAGAAAGATTTGAAGCCTCTTTTACTGGAGTTTGTAAAGATAGGGGAGCTGTCGTTCATCTAACAGATGTAGCTTTCAGACTGAGGAGAAATAGCAGACTAGATGTCCCTCTGGTTTCCGTATCTACAGATTCCCATGATCATGTGTGAAAATGGTGATTGGAACTGTAGAGAAGATAGAAAGATGAAAACTTAGTTGAATGACCAAATCTGGTGATCACTGCTTCAATGAGTCATTCTGCAAATATTTATGGAGTGCACACATGTGCCAGACCCTGTACCTAGTCGAACCCAGGGCAAAAACTAGGAACAACCTGGTCATCATTCTTAGGGTAATCATCGTGTAGTGGAAGACAAAAGAACAAAAGGATTGATACTATTTGTAATTCATAAACCTTGAATAGCACAGTTAGAATTTCTGTCTACTTTCTGCATTGCTTCCTGTGTAGTTCATTAGCCCTGAAATCATTGCTGTCACTCCTAGTTGTGTGACAATGTGACTGTGTCACAGGGAAGTCTATTATCAGACTGGAACTGGCAACCACTTGCGTGGTGGGCCCTGGTATGTGCCAATAGCTCCGCTTATTTAAAAATAGCTTCCCCTGCAGCCTGCCTGTCCTACTTGAGACCCATGCCACTGGGATATAGTATTAGATCTTGAAAAGCTCCTTTATGCCGTTAACATTAGCAGTATTTCCCAAAATGAGTTATATGGTCTAATCTTTCTATAGGACACTCAGGAGAAAAAATATGGAAATATTTAAACATTTTTAAAAAATCTGTACTTTGCTATCCCATATAATATATTTATAATAAACAATAACATGGAAAGTTCTGGGCATAAAAGGTTTTGAGACGTTTTGACTTCCTATGCTTTTAACCATGGGACTCATCTTTTCATGGGACTCTTGCTAACAGCTGCTAAAATACACATCTTTGGGAAATGCTGGTTCATCAGACTGGGTGGCATCAGTGAGAGCAGAGAGTTAAGCCTCAAGGGAATGGAACACAAGACAAGCAAATTTAGATAGAAGAAGAGGAAGAGAAGATTCTGGACCATGTGTTCTCTCAGCAGCTGTCTGCCTGCAGTGTTGGCCTTGTTCGTGCTACAAGAAATGAAGCAAAATCTCACTCGCAGCCGCCTTATTGCTCAAGGAATTTTTAAGAGACAAGGGTGAAGGATTCCAACTGCAAACATATATACATATGGGTGTAAGAAACATAAACAGAAGAGAGCACTTATGCTTAACAGAAGTGCCAGCTGGGACTTTAGAGCTGGGTGGTTTGTGTTTGCACAGTTTTTTTTTTTTTTTTAGTCAAGAGTAGTTCTTAGAGTACATAATCCATATGGTGTGTTTAAAATTGACCACATAGTCCGAAAATGGAGCTCCTGAGAAATTCACAGATAACAATCTCAACTGCTATTTTCATATGTTAAAGCTGAAATCATCTCATAAAGATAATTCAGGATGAAATATTTCCATTTCCATTTGAATGCAGAATTATTTGGTTTTCATTGCAAAAAGCTCCAGCCAGAGCCTCCTAATAAAGTCACATGACTGACTCCAGGCATTTTCCAAGTGTCTGTTACAATACTGTGGTATCTAGCTCACAGGAAAAGATCAAAAGAGAAGATATGCAAAGAGAATAAAAAATCTGGAATTAATGTTTTAATAATTAATTCTACTAGGGAAGAGGGAGAGGCAATCTGTAGAGTTACAATTGTGGAAAGTACTTGAGAACTTGGCTTTATGATAAAACTCCCAAATCACTTACAGCTTTATTCTTTGCTTAACAACAGTAATTTATTACTGAAAACCATGAAATAAAAAAGGTTCACTAATTAGATTAAATGGATACTAAATAGATAAATACCAAAGTAGATTTTGTACCTATAAATATTATGAAGATTTGTTGTGTCATTTTTTTCTGACTCATTTTCTTTCCCAACTTCTCAGTCTTTTGGGGCTCATGGTTGTATTATATTCAGAATACACTTACAAATAGTTATAGTGCAGAAAAAAATATATACTTTGGGGGCAACATTAAGGTGTGTCTCAAAAATGTGGAAATGGTACATGTGGCCAATAGCCATCAACCAGTTCATCCTTCTTGCTTAGCTTAAAAACCAAGCAAAATCCTTTGAGTTCATTCAAGCATAGTATACATAAAACTTGTTCCATATTACTGTATTCTCTTACTAAAAATTGTTGCGTCAAGTAAATTGGTGAATATATCTTTGCCTAAATTAGTAATGTTGATATATTACCTCTTGTAGTTAATTTAGTGTGTTTTTGAGGTGAAAAATTGATATTCTGGTAAAAAAGTATTCCAAAAGTGGTATGATAAATCACACTGCCATGTGTGTACCTATGCAATAATCTTGCATGTTCTTCACATATACCCCAAAACCTAAAATGCAATAAAAAAATAAGAGAAAAAAATCATTAACTGTACCACATTATATATTAATTATCATGTATCACACATTGCACTTATAATGTCTGAACTTTTCAGCTCACCTCAGAGAAGAGAGCATTGTGCTGTGTGCCTAGTGGAAGATTTTCATTTCAGACAAAAGGATGGGAATAAATAACTTGCTCAGGGACTTATACCAAGTTTATAGACTCATGATAAATTAGCCAACACAACTTTACAAAGCAGTTATGGAAAGTTTGATTCCAAATAAGTTAAGCAAAGAAAGATTAGCTTGTTGGAATAATCCCAGATTATTTTAACAGAAGAGCAGCTCTTGTCCAGGACTGGCCAATAACCCGTTCTGTGGCCTTGGAAAAGTCTCATAACCTCTGGAATCCTCTTTCCTCATTTGTAATAAAAAGGAGTGGTTGCACTAGATCTTCATTAAAGCCCATCAAGTATCCACATTCTGGGAAGCTAATGTTTTAGTTAACCTCTTAAAGTAGAGAACACAATAGATGTGGAATTTTTAATCTGATTTGGCCTCAGCAGTTACAGGGTTATACCTCGACCTATATTTATAGATGTAATAGGGGGATATTGACTTGAATGTTTTGAAATAAAAGCATTCTAAGTCATCTCATACCGCCTTCATTTATAGAAATTGTGGGACCCTATTAGGCCCAAAAAGATTTTGAATACTATATCAGGTTGATAAATGTAGACACTAACAAACCATTCAGAAACTTGAATTTCAAACACATTCTGACTGGAGTTAAGACATTACCAGATATTTCCCACACACACTATGTGCAAGGCAGTATGCTTCATGTTTCTCCATTCATCTCCAGGGTATCTGTTTGGTGCCAGATCAGTGTTCGAGGAGATTAATTGTTACTGAGTTTTTCTCAGAGTAGTTCCAAAAGTCAGTTTAGTGCTACATGGGTGACTTTAAAGATGACATATGTTAACTTATTTAACATTATCCGAGATGAAAATGTAAAAGCTATGCCTTCAATGAAAGGCATCAAAAGTCTGAAAATCAGAAGTCTACTTACCAAATGTAAATCTTTTAAAATTGGACTTATCTCCCATGGCCCCATGGAGTAATGAGTGTTGTAACTTCAAAGCAGTTTCTAAAACTTGACACTTGTGATATTTTGGGCCAGGTAGTTCTTTGTGATGTGAGACTGTCCTGTGTACTGTAGGATGTTTAGAAGCATCCCTGGCCTCTACCCACTAGATGCCATTAGCAATCCCCCATCACCATGTGGCAACCAAAAATGTGTCCAGTTATTGCCAAATGTGCCCTGGGAGACAAAATATCCCCAAATTAAAAAGCACTGCCTTATGAAAAGATAAGTTGGCAATGATATTACATCACAATTTTGTTTTCTTGAAAATAGTCATGTAATTATACATGTGACAAGAAAAAATAGTTTGCTGCTAATTGAACCCTGATTTAAGTTTTTGGTGCTGCTATGCTGACCTCTGTTTGTGAGTAGGTTCAGCAGAGTTAATTTTCTGTCCTTTTAAATACTTAGGCAACATGGAGCTAATTCACATGGAATAAGCTGGACAGGGAGTTAGAAGTTAGTCCATATATTAAAATGGATGGAGGAAGATTACTATCGAAATTGCACAAAGAAGAACTTGTTCCTTTCCCTTGGAGTAGATCTAAGGAACTTAATTTATATTGATTTTTTCCTTAAGAATTGGAAACAACGAAAATAAGCTAGAAAATAGGCACATTTGAGAGTGAATAAATTAAAGTCATTTCTTCCATACTTATTTCATCTGAGAGTATTCTCGCCAGCTGATAATGGATACATTTCAACTTCTCCTGGAAGGTCATAATGCTTTTGCTTAAGAAATCTTTTATAATCAGAAGCAGGCTAACAGTTTGTGAAAACGTCCAAAAAGACAGAGACCTGAGGAGTTCATATTGGGGTGTGTGTGCACGTGCGTGTGTGTGTGTGTCTGTGTGTGTCTTTTTGTGTTTGCAACCCAACCTTGGCAGAAGCAGAGAAACCAGTCAGGGACCATTGTGATAATCCAGGAAAGAGTAACAGTAGTGTGGACCTGGGTGGTCCGAGTGGAGTAGATAAGAGCAGGTGATAGGATTTGTTAATGGATCAAATGTGAATACAGGACAAATCAAGGGTGCCTCTTAGTTCTTTGGCCAAAGCATACAGATGGGGTTGTCATTAACTGTGATGGGGAAGACTGGGAGAAGCAGGATTGGTAGTAAGTGGTAGGTGGGAGAATATAAAAAGTATCATTTTGGACATGTTGCATTTGACATGCTTATTAAACACCCAACAATGGATGCTGAGCAGACAGTTAAATATAAGAGTATATTTGACTGGGAGAGAGGTCTGAGCTGGAGATATACAGCATTCAGATATCACAAAAAAATCATGCAACTGGAATAGATCTACTGAAGAGTGATGTAGAAAGGAAAACAGAGAGAAGAGGTGGGAGGACTAAGCCCCAGAGCACGCTGATATTAACAAGTCAGGGGCAAAATAACACAAAAGTAAACAACCAAAATGTCTATCAACAGATGAAACAAATTATAGTCTGTGTGTACAATAGAATAGTCTTCATTCATCTAGGAATGAAGTACTGACACATATGACAACATGGATGTACCTTGAAAACCTTGTGCTAAGTGAAAGAAGCCAGACACAAAAGACATATGATTCTATTCATATGAATAACCATAATTGTAAAGTCCATAGAAACAGAAAGCAGATTAGTAGTTACCATGGTTACCAGGGGTTAGGTGGAGGGAGAACATTGAGTGACCTTTTTATGGATACAGGGTCTCCTCTTGGAGTGATAACAATGTTTTAGAACTAGATAGAGATGAGTAGTTGCACAACATTGGGATGTACTAAATGCCAATGAATCGAAATGTTTTCTTTTGTGTTATGTGAATTTCACCTCAATTTGAA
Organism: Cacajao melanocephalus; assembly: GCA_963573385.1. NCBI lineage: Eukaryota > Metazoa > Chordata > Mammalia > Primates > Pitheciidae > Cacajao > Cacajao melanocephalus. The sequence goes on along the minus strand of CAUYLG010001725.1, from coordinate 22,603 downwards.
AAAAAAAAAGGAAAAAGAAAGGAAGAGTGAGAAGTGACCAGTGAAGCAGGCTCAGGAGAAACAGGGGCAGAAGGAAAACAAAGAAGGTTTTCCTGTGCCTGTCCTAACGGTCAAGTATAGAAAATATTTCTTCTTTTTCTTTTTCTTTTCTTTTTTATTTATTTTTTTTTTTGAGATAGAGTCTTGCTGTCACCCAGGCTGGAGTGCAGTGGTGTGATCTCAGCTCACTGTAGTCTCGTCCTCCCAGGCTCAAGCAATTCTCATACCTCAGCCTCCCAAGTAGCCGGGATTACAGCCATGCGCCACCACACTTGGCTAATTTTTGTATTTTTAGTAGAGGCAATGTTTCACCATGTTAACCAGACTGTTCTTGAACTCCTGGCCTCAAGTGATCCTCCTGCATTGGCCTCCCAAAGTGCCGAGATTATAGGTGTGAGCCACTGCGCCCAGCCTAGAAAGTGTTTCCAGGACAGTGATGAACTTTGTAAAATGCTGCCCATGAGCCATGCCTGATGTGGACTAAGAACTAACATTGGATATAGTAATGTGGGTGTAACTAATGATGCTTCATTAAAACAGCTTTGGTGGTTGCAATGGCTTGGAAAGAGGAGGTTCACAAGACTGGGAGGCAGGAAAGTGGAAACAGGAAGTAGAGGCAACACTTAGAAGGAGTCTCCTTGTAAAAGGAAGTTGAGAAATTTGTCACATCTGGAGAAAAATTGGGTGCTGGGAGAAATAACTGCATGTTTTGAAGGTGATTTTAAAGCTTTGACTTATTCCCTTCCTACCCCATAATTACTCAAAAGTTGCTTGCAGGGTTTGCTATTGGAGAGTGAATACGCTTACAAATCGATCAATCACCCTAGCCTACAGTTATCATTAAGGAAGTAACACATTCAGTGAGCACAATTATAGAAGTGCAAGATGACTGAGTGACATTTGTGTACTTGAAAGGTATACAGCACACATATGTACACACACTCTATTTACTGGCCCTGACTAAAATGGGTGGAAACACAGTATTTTAATTGTGTGTCATGATGAGTTTTTTGGCATCATACCAGATTTGGACAGACTTGTTGATACTAGAAAATACTGCTGCCTGCAAATAATAACTGACAATAGATTAATATTTGTGCTGCAGAATGAAGTTGTAGACAGTGTTTTTACTAGGATTTTATTGGCCTGTTTAAGGACCCACCAAGGAAGAGCATAGCAGTGAACTAGTACAGGAAGTCGGCCTGTACTAATGCACAAGCCTGATTACAGCATGGTCCTAAAATTAGAGAATGGAAGACTAGGAAGAAAATGAAATTAACTGAAAAATAGAGCTGATTTTTTTGTGTTTTGGAAGTTTTCATGTAAATGCGTTTTATAGTGAGATAGATAAATTGAAGTAGCAAAATTCATGGGAAAAAAGAAATTGGCTTCAGGGAGTCCAGACAATTCTTCAGAAGTTTTATTATAAATGACAGGAAATAAAGGATGGACTAACTTGAGGGGGACTGGAATAAATATGTTTTTATCTTGAGATAGAAGACCTAGTAGGATATTTATAAAGGTGAGTTTTAAAAGCTTAACCTATTCCTATTTCTGCTCATAACTTTTCAGACATTACTATTAATTGGTGGATGCACTAGCAAGTCAATATCCATTATCCTCACTTAATAGCACCATGTTTGGGAAACGACCTTCACCCTTTCTTTTCCCCTTCATATGAAAGGTTAAAATCATTGACATTTATTTCCTGAAAGAGTAAATAAGAACATAGCTTTTAAAATCTGCATTTATCAAATTTGTAAGCTTTTTCATAATTCCTCAACTAAGAAGGGACATAACTGCTGTGTTCACTGGCTGAGACAATGGCCCAGCATGTCAGGGATGTCCTGAATCTGCTCCCATCTCTCTAAGAGGAAACACACAAAGAGTGGGATGCATGGGGAGGCGACCCGCCAAACATCTGTGTTTAATTTTTCAACAGCAGTGACCACCCAGAGGGCAGCGGCTTCTTCCCAGGGAAACTCGATTACACCAGCATGAGGTGCCTTCACTTCCTGGAGGAAAAATTATACCTTTGGTCAAGCGAAAAATCTGCTTTGGAAAGAGTTTTGTAAAGTGTTGTCCCTGCTTCGGTTTAAGAAGAAACTTTGGAAAGATTTTTAAGAAAAAATGTTCTCAGCCCAGTAGTTTCCTCTCTCCTGTCAGTGACAAGTTTTGAAAGAGGTAGGGGAGGTGAGTGGGGGTGTGGGGGTTCACATTGGGGCAAGTCAGTCAATCAGGAGCTGATGGGTCATGTATTTTATGCGCAGTCTGCCTAAGTCATTAAGGCCAGACTATATGAATTGGGTACGTTCATGGAAGAATTTGTAACTATCTTCCTTTAGTTCTTCTCTTGGTCTGCCAGAGAGTTGTTTGAGGCTGGCTTCCAGGTGCTGCTATGTGCTGGCAACATCCTTGAACATTCCAAGAGAAGTCTTGATGGATTTTGTGGGCTTTTGTTTTTGTGTTTTTAGAGACAAGGTCTTCCTGTATCACCCAGGCTAGAGTGCAGTGGCATGATCATAGCTCACTACAGCCTCCAACTCCTGGGCTTAAGTTATCCTCCCAAGTCAGCCTCCCAAGTAGCCAGGTACTCCCAAGTACCCAACCAACACACCTGGCTTTTTTTTTTTTTTTTTTTTTTTTTTGCAGAGATGGGGGTCTCTATATTACCCAGGTTGGCTTTGAACTCCTGAGCTCAAGCAGTCCTCCCACCTCTGTCTCCCAAAGTGTTGGGATTCCAGGTGCCTGGACCCTGATGGATTTTGATAGAGACCCAAGAGATGTTCATGGTGCCTCCAGGTGGCATTTGCCAACCCTGTAAGCTTGCCCTGCCTCTTCATATCAAGTTGCATTCCCTTTCCATTGACATCAATTATCTCCATCTTTCTCCTCTTTGCGTAACAATCTATTCTTTACCAATCTTTGCTCATTTACTCATTTTAAGATTAATTTGTATTAGGTTCAATGCTCAGTCTAAATTTCCTTTCCATAATATTGAATGATTTTTGATAGAATGTTTTCTATTCTTACAGCATTCTTTCTTGTTAGACCTTGCACACCCAGAAGGCAGGGCCCATGTCTTATTATCCCATTTACATCTTAGTCAAATAGCAGACTGCCCACTGACCTTCTCTCACCATTACCTTAATTATAGAATTCAAGGGCCTTGTCTGTTTTATCCTCAAGCCTATTACCATCCCTGCCATATAGCAGCATTCCATGAATATGTGTTGAATGAATGAATGAACGAGTGAATGAATGCATGGAATGAACTGGCAAAGTCAGTCATGATCTCATGCATGTTATACATACCTGCCTGGTAGAATTAAACTGTGCACTCTGGCTCCAGGCTGCCTGGATTTGCATCGTAGCTTTATACCTTACTGGGTACTCTGACCTCTCTCTGCATTAGTTTCCTCATCTCTAAATAGTAGTGCCTATCTCCCATGAGTTGTGAGGATTAACAAACAGCTATTAAGCAGGAAGAACTACAAGTGGCATATAGTAAGACTATACATGGATTAGCCATTTTGTATTTCTTCACTCCATATCCTACAATCTATGCTCAGATCACATCTACTTTCACAGATGATGCTTTGGGGATGCCCTCCCCCCTCCTGGAATGCAGTTGTCCCTCTTTACTCATCTTGGCCCACAGCCTCCGTAAAAAAATCTTCCCTAGCCTCCACAGTCTGTGCAAGCTTCCTCAATCATGAGTTTGGGCAGCACCACAGGCCATGCCTCTGTTGGAATGCCTATATTATTTTTTAACTGGCTGTTGTCTGTTCTTCCCACAAAAATGTAAGCTCCTGTAGGGTGGGGACACTTTCATCTGTAGATCCTCAGTGGGGGGCATGCACAAAAAAATGGACCTCCCAAAATGTTGGACATTGAGGAGTCTCTGGACCTTAAAAACATTTTGGGGTAAGAATATATCCCTGTTTTTGACTATGTTTTTGAGGCATTAAATGGATAAAACACTAAAGCAGTTTTTCTCTAAGAGTAACTAGAAGATTCAAAGAATTGAAAGCTGAAAGATAATATATGAATTACTAGGATGCAAAAGAATGTGAAAGCTAGCCAGGAACTTACAAATTCCAAATGCAGTAAATTAAATAAAACCAGAGGCTACTGAGAGAGACAGTTTTGAAACTGATATGGTTTGGTCAGTGGAAGGAGATGGCAGCTTAGGCCTCACTGTGCTGGTAAACTTTTAGCAAGCTTTTCTACCTTCGAAAGTCCTCCCAGACTCAGGACAATGTAATTGTGTGTGGCGCATTATCAGAACCCCCATTCTCAGACCAGAAAAGAATCACTAAATGTATCCATCATGGGGTCACGGAAAATACATCTTGTGCCTTAGGGTCAGGTTCCCAACATAGGTTTGGAAGCCAGAACATCTGAAATTTTCTGTTATCAGTATTTATTTTCTTAATCCCTTGAGCCAGATTTCAGAGTCTTTGGTTTACTTCTCACCAGAGTGTTTCGTTTTGGTTTTGGTCATATAGAGTACTATGTTTTGTGATATTTTTTCAGTAATTAAGATGAATAAAGTCAAAGTTGTTTATTAGAAGAGAGTCAATATCACAGATTTTTGTTAAAGTTGTTTATTAGAATAGAGTCAATATCGCAGATCAGTTATGACTGCGGACTCTGGAGTTGGATGCCTGCAGTTTGAATTCCAGCTCCACCACTTGAGGACCTTGGGAAAGGGGTTCAAACTCTTCAGGCTTTAGCATTTTCATCTATAAAATGGGGATCATAACCATCACTATCTCAGAGGGTTATTTCAAGGTTCACAGACAATAATTTTATCCCAGAAGTCAGGAAAAGGAATGGGCTCTTACCTTCATGGATGTACACTAGTCACCAAGGGGCCTGCTGGCCTACCATAGCCTCATCATGCTTCAAAGGCAAATCTAATGCTCAAAGACCTATTCTTCTTTACTCTGTTAAAATATGATGTGGCCAAGAAAGGGGCAACACCTTCCCAGAGTGGTTTAGCCTATTATTTCTCTTTATCAACAGTAGGGAGACTGATCTCAGCTGAACGGTCCACAGATCTGGAATGCATAAAGTGGAATACTATGATTCTCTACCTTGGCTTCCCAGTAGGATCCACTCGGGGCTTTGAACAAACACCAGTGTCTAACCCCTACCTTAGACCAATTAAATCAGACCCTCTTGCATAGGGGATACCTGGGCTTAGGGTATTTTCAAAGGTCTCCAAGTGCTTAGAATGTGCAACAAAGATTGAGGGAAGTTATGATAACTGCCTGATGTGGTGGAAAGAACATAGACATATTTTGGTTCAAAACTAGGTCTGTTGGAATTTCCCTAGAAAGTTAAACATAGAGTTACCATATGACCCAGCAATTCAATTCCTAAGGTATATAGCCAAGGGAAAGGAAAATCTATGGCAATACAAAAACTTGTACATGCATGTTCATAACAGCATTATTCATAAGAGTCAAAATGGTGAAAACAACCTAAATGTTTATCAGTTGATAGATCCATAATTAAAAGTGGTATATCCATACAATGGAATATTATTAAGCTGTAAACAAAAATGAAGTAGGGATTCATACTACAACATAGATGAAGCTTGAAAATGTTTATGTTAAGTGAAAGAAGCCAGATCACACCAAAAAAAAATATGTCTGACTCAATTTATATGAAATGTCTAAAATAGGCAAGTCCATAGAGACATAAGGTAAATAAGTGGTTGCCAGGGGCCAGGGAAAGGGAAGAATGAGTAGTGACTGCTAAAGGGTATGGAGGTTCTTTTAGGGATGATATAAATGTTCTGGAATTCAATAGGGGTGATGGTTGCATGTTATGAATATACTAAAAACCACTGAACTGTATACTTTGAAAGGGTGAATTCTGTAATATCTGAATTGTATCTTTAAGAAAAGACTAGCTCTAGTCCTTACTTTTTCTGTGACATGGGCATATGAATTATTGAAACCAATTCAACCCCAAATGTCTCTCTTCTGAAAATGGAAGAGGTGCTCCAAGCAAGGATGCTGGAAGGGTGAAAGTTGATGCTGTTTATGAAGCCCCTGTACATCGTCTGCCCTCTGTACATGGAAATGTGTTGCTCCCTTCACTTGCTCCCCAAATCCCAGAGAGAGGACCCATGAGGACACTAAGGGACTGGTGCCTGCAGGGGAATAAGGAGCACCAAGGAGAAGTGGTAGGAACTGCCCAGTCATGCTTACCTGATTAGACTGTTTTCATGAGCTAATTCTGGTCTCATGAAAGCCATGTTGGATGTTATGAACCGAATGTTTGTGTCCTCCACCCCAGGTTATCATATTGAAGCCCTACAATCCAACAGACGGTATTTGAGATGAGGCGCTTGGTAGATAATTAGGGTTAGATGAGGTCATGACAGTAGGGCCCTTGTGATGAAATTGGTGATGTTATAAGAAAAGACCTCAGAGATATACTAGGAATCCTACTGGCCAGTGCCTTGATGTAGAATTCCCCAACTTCTAGAGCGGTGAGAAATAAATTTATGTTGTTTAAGCCACTCGGTCTGTGATATTTTGTTATGGCCTCCTGAGCAGACTAAGATACTGGAGTAAAATTGGGAATAGCTCTTTGGAGAGATGATATGTTAATCAGAGATTAAGTATATGAAATTTTCTGCAGCAATAGCATGACTATAGTGGTGTGATTTTCTTTTTAGTTGTAATATCTCTTTTATTTTTAGCCATGTTGCTGCCAAGCTCTATAGAGGATAAATATTTAAAACTGTATTGATCTTTTTCTATGTTGGGAAAATTCACAATTGAAATTTTCATGGTGTAATTATTTTCCTTAGTCTGAAGAAGCAGTTAAATTAGGCTCACGGCACTGAGATTAAAGTTTAGATTTGCTAAGGGGATTGAGCTCTGATTGGATAAAAGGGAAGATAGCATTCTCATTTTAGTCATCATCATTTCTCTAATCAATTTGGAGAATTCCCAAGCTTTATCTCACAGTATTTACAGTCTTCAAGACTTGGAATGAGATATTGGAATTCTTGGAAATTTCACAAATTATTCTAAGTCATATATTATTCTTTGAATACTTCCACTATTCTTCATATCTTACTATTATGGATATTTAATTATTTAATAAATAAGGAATTTTCAGTTTACTATTTTTACCAAGAGTTATGGTTTATAATAAATATTCAAACACTGAAAAATGCTGACAAGTATTATTGGATAACATATGAATAACCTCACATTCAGATCTCCTAATAAAATTAACATCACTTTCCAGAGTCACATGTAGAAATTACCAGTTGAAGGACTTATTTTGCTTAAAAAACTTGTTATTTTTTGGAACAGCAATCATATGATTTGTATAAAGTATGCTATACATATAAACTTATTAATATTTATTTTATCTGCAATAAACACACACATGTATCATGGCAACAGCTGCAAGAAAGGATGATTGATTAGCTCATGACCAATGTTCTGTACTCCTGTCATGGTTCTGGAAATGCCAACCTTGATCTTTGACTCCATGTTAGAGTTTCCTGCTCTTTTGACTTTTTGTCAGTGGCTTCCATCAAACTAGTTATATCTTTATGTTGATTGTTCAGTTTTAATTTTTCGAGGAGAATTATAACACCTTTTCTCATTTCCTCAATGTTTCAGTGAACTTTCTTAGAATTTGGGTTTTATAAGTACATATACATTTCTGGAGAAATGCCAGAGAGGAATTCACACTTGAAAACGCTACTTGTGATAGGGCCTGACCTGACTGTCTGTTGATTCCAGCTGGGTAAAGCAGGCTAGGAGAGACTGGGACCTGAAGGTAAAACAGCATGCTTGTAGAGTGAGAATAGCTACCTTGAGGTACAGACCCAGCTTTGGGTGCTGGAAGAAAGTCCAAACTGACAAGTTGTGAAAGTCATGAGTGTGCAGGTGGCACACATGTGACTACAGGGGACGTAATTGACTGAAACTCCATCTAGTGCACTCTGGAATCTGTCAGTGGGTTTGTGCCACAGCCCCTATCCCACAGGCTGCTCTCTACCAATGACTAATTGTGATTGGGGTTGAGGGGGTTCTAAGTTAGGTCCTTTCCTGAGAGACACAGTACCTCTTTGATGGGTGACTTTGGATAAGATGCCCTGGTGGCTTTCCCAAACCTTCCTAAGACGGAAGGACGGTCTAGGAGCGTCCATCTTCTCCTTTCTCCTTCACTGGAAGTCAGTTTGCATCACAAAGTGAATGCTCTTCTGGACTACTACTTTCCCCTCCTAGTTCCTTTCATGCGGCCATGTCCCCTAATGAAATCCTTGCATACTTCTTCTTGTCTTAGCATCTGCTTCTTGGAGAATATGAACAAATACACAGGTAGATCACGGTATGCAGCTACTGTGGCTACAGAAAACAGGGCCTAGGAGATCCTAGTGGAGTGTCTAACAACTAGAAGGAGTATGTTGGCAAGCAATCCCAATAACAGACAGGCAAAAGATTTTAGGAAGGTTCTTCCCTGAGCTGGTGGGGAGCAAGAGAATACAGCCCTCCACCATTATAGGAAACCTAAAACGTATGAAGGTGGTACAGCCCTAAGGAAGCTGAGCTGATTCTGACTTCAGATTCAGATTCAACTCAATAGATGAGCCAGTAGGCAACAAATTGAGGTGGCTGTCCTGGAAACAAAGAAGAACTGCAGTTATATGTACCGGAGGCAAGATCAGAGCCAAAATGGCAGCCAGGAGGACATGAGAGGGTATTTAAACCAGAATTCCTTAAATCCCCCTAATGAAGATAAAGGTTGGGTCTGGAAACTAGCACAAGATTGAACCTTCAGTGATGAAGAAAGACTTTTTGTAGAAATTACAAGGGCTTAGCCACAGGAGAAAATGGAGCTATTGAGGGCCCTGCAGCGTGGGGTAAACATTCATATGGCCTGGAAAACAGGGTCATTGATATGGTTTGCCTTTATGTCACCAACCAAATCTCATTTCAAACTATAATCCCCACATGTTGAGGGAATGATCTGGTGGGAGGTGATTAGATAATGGGGGCAGTTTCCCCCATGCTGTTCTCATGATAATGAGTTCTCATGCAATCTGATAGTTCATATGTGTGCCACTTCATCTCTCTTTCTTCTGCCACCATGTAAAACGTGCCTGGCCTCCCCTTCCAACCTTATTGTAAGTTTCCTGAGGCCTCCCCAGCCATGTGAACTATAAGTCAATTGAACCTGCTTTTCTTTATAAATGCCCCAGTCTCAGGTATTTCTTTATAGCAGTGTGAAAACAGACTAATAGAGCCACCCACTGAAGTCACCCTGGCACAGTCACTTTATTTCAATGTCATGGTAGTTTCTAAACCCAACCTGTATCTTTGTTCCCAGGACAGCCACTTCAATTTCTGTCCTACTGGCTCATCTCTTGAGTTCAAGCTAAATCTCAGTAAATCAGAATCAGCTCAGCCTCCTTAGGGCTGTACCGTCTTCATCCCTTCTCATTTTTCTACAATGGTGGAGGGCTGTATTCTCTTGTTCCCTACCAGCTCAGGGAAGAACCTTCTGGAAATCTCTTGCCTGCCTGCTACTGGGGTTGCTTGCCAACATGCCCTTTCCAGTTGTTAGACACTCCACTAGCATCTCCTAGCCCCTGTTTTCTGTAGGCACAGTGGCTGAATACTGTGATCAACCTGACTGTTCCTAGGAGATGGGCTCACTTGTGAGAATATAGACCTGGGGACCAGAGAGATGCCAAAAGACTGAAAATGATGAGTGGTTTGAACTGCATTTTACAATTGGAAGTATGTTGTTTTAAAATTATCCAGGTCACAGTCTGGCCTTAACATATTTTGGCTGATGGATATAGAGAAATACTTACAGAACTATTCATTATTTTCAAAAAATATCCTGGACAGCTATGTGCAAAGCAAATATAGAAAGATGCTCAGTTATAAAGATATTTATATCAATGCTATAACATATCAATTATTTGTACCCATAAAGTATATTTGTTTTGCTGAAGGCCTCAAGAAACCATGAAAAATTAAGTGTTGAAATAGCCCAATGTAATCCAAGATCATCAGAATCTAAAGTAATGAGATTATACAGTAAATGAGAAGCTCTTAAATGTGCAAGTTTATTCATTTCTTTGAGTATCCCTATAAGTGAAACAAAAGATTTTAGCATATTTCTCCTAAGAAATATGGGGTATTGGCAGCATTAAATTTGAATTTGTTCTCCAAAGAAATCTGGAAGCCAGTATTTCTATAATTTATACCACTGTCGTCATGGATGATCAAATTTGGCATAGCTATTCTGGAATCAGAGCTTGTGAGAAATTAAAGCAGTGCAAAAGCCAGGAGAAAACTGGAAGTAAAATCTCCTAAACACAAGCTGAAAATATCGGCCAAATTATGAAAGCCCACATTTTTTAGGCCACTTGTCCTCACTGTTGCTTGCCATATTGTCACTAATAAGAGAAAGGAGTGGTGTAATTGAAAGGTCAATGAGCATTTTTGCAATCAAACTTCTTAAAAATTTTTAAGCTGAGTGGAATAACTTGAGAACTCTCCCCACTGTCATTGCAAACTTATCAGCGGAGATACAAAGATATTTTATGAGCTTTGAGAAAAGTCACTCCCCTGGGGTCAAAACAAAGGTTAATCTTGTTAATTGGTTACTTGCTGATAGTCTCTACGGTCTTGACCATATGAGGTAAAAAACTGCATGCCATTGTCATGTTCTGGCTTCAACATAAAGCTGCCCTTGAAACTGCAGATATATGTAGGTTATGGTGATCACCTTCAGTGTCTCAATGATATTACCAAATGTTATGCCCAAACTGATGGCCTAATGTTGCATTCTGGAAGGCAAGCCTGATTTACTGCCATGTCTGAAACTTTTATTGGAACAGGATACTGTGTTTTCTTTCCAATGACTGCACAAGAACTATACGGTCTCTCAGAGGTGTCTTAGCCCAAGATACCTATAAAGCTACTTTCAAATGTTTATAAGATTGGAATCAAAACATGAGATCATGGCTCTTTGGCTGCAAATATCATTATTTGTTTAAATGTCCTTTTCTGTCATATTACAATATCAGGAAACCACTCTTAATGTGTTCACTAACAGCACAATTGAAATCAGAAAAACCAGGCTCAAAATCTTCCCAGCTTACATGTCTATGTTGGTTTAACTTAATTGAAAAGTTGGAAAAAGAAAAAAAAAATCCCAAGTCTTTATCTTATGCTGATTTATCTTATTAGATGATGGTTTAATTGTTTTCTATCAATATTTATTGGACACGTGCCACATGCAAAGATACCATGAAGGACATCGGAAACTAAGACATACTCTATTCTTAATGAGGTCCCACAGTTGAGTGGGGAGTAAAGTACCCCATTTACTTTGGAGCAAAACATAAGATTAGAGACAAGTGTCACCAAGCAGGTGCAAAGTACAGCTGTCCATGTGACTGCCTAGAGGTGACATCTCTAAGCATGACCCATGGCTTGGCTCTGCCATGAGCACTGATAAAGCAAGCACATTTGGCTCCAGCAAAACTGGCATAAGGAAGTAGCTGATAACTCAGCACATCACACATCATTTAGTTATTTTCATGCATAATAGTTTTCTGGAATGATGTTCCTTCCTCAGCATCCCTTCCCCCTCTACACTCCAATCATATTACTCATTTGGCTTATCTAAGTCCTGTTTATTTCTAATATTTCAAAACAATGTCGATTGCATTAGGAATCTCCCCTGACCCATTCTCAAAAGGGTTCCCTTCTCTGTGCTCCATTTTACCGTATAATTATTATATTACCCATCATGCTTCAATCATGAATACTTCCTTAATTCTTTGACTCTCCTAATGTCGTATTAACTCCATGAGGACAGAAACTTCATTACTTTAGCTCACCGGGGTCTAGCACAGAGCCTGACATATGATAATTATATAGAAATATTACTATTATATCTGTCATGAGCAGCTGAGCAGGTTGTATACTGTACAACTCCAGGGAACACTATTCACATCAAAGACTTTATGAATGACTTTTCTTGTAGTTGTGCAATGTACAACCAGCACGGTCTTACATGATCGTCTTGCCTCTTCTCTGCTATGTATTGCACCCAAATGTTCCTTTGCTGATTTATTTTAAAGACAGGCTTTTAGTGTATAATAAAAGCCAGAATTGCATTTTAGCCTGCATGTCTAATCAAACTCAATTAAAAATTCCTTAGAAAGCTGCTTATGACTTACAAAACTAACATTTGCATGGCCGTTTGCAAGGAATAAAGTCTTGAAATATGGTACAGCAGGAAATTGTTTGTCATTAGAGAAGGCATTCTGAGGTGGTGAAGAAATATGTTAAAATGAAGGAAATTAGGACAACCTTGAGTGAGCCAACACTCTTTTTCTTTATCTGCTTTATCCAGTTAAGAAACAGCAATCTACAAAGAACTTAAACAAATTTATAAGAAAAAAACAACCCCATCAAAAAGTAGGCAAAGGATATAAATAGACACTTCTCAAAAGAAGACATTTATGCAGCCAAGAAACATGAAAAAAAGCTCATCATCACTGGTCATTAGAGAAATATAAATGAAAACCACATTGAGATACCATCTCATGCCAGTTAGAATGGCAATCATGAAAAAATCAGGAGACTACACATGCTGGAGAGGATGTAGAGAAATAGGAACAATTTTACCGTGTTGGTGGGAGTGTAAATTAGTTCAACCATTGTGGAAGACAGTGTGGTGATTCCTCAAAGATCTAGAAATAGAAATACCATTTGACCAAGCAATCCCATTACTGGATATATACCCAAAGGATTATAAATCATTCTATTATAAAGACACATGCACATGTATGTTTATTGTGTCACTGTTTACAATAGCAAAGACTTGGAACCAACCCAAATGCCCATCAAGGATAGACTGGATAAAGAAAATGTGGCACATATACACCATGGAATACTATGCAGCCATGAAAAAGGATGAGTTCATAACTTTTGCAGGGACATGGATAAAGCTGAAAACCATCATTCTCAGCAAACTGACACAAGAACAGAAAACCAAACACCGCATGTTCTCACTCATAAGTGGATGTTGAACAATGATAACACATGGACACAGGGAGGGGAACATCACACACTGGAGCCTGTTGGGGGGTGGGGGCTAGGGGAGGGATAGCAGGGGGTGGGGGATAGGGGACGGATATCATTAGGAGAAATACCTAATGTAGATGATGGGGGGATGGATGCAGCAAACCATCATGGCATGTGTTGTTCTGCACTTGTACTCCAGAACTAAAAGTATATTTAAAAAACTATTTCTCATAAAAAAAGAACAGCAAGCCCCTTCATCTCCAATCTTGCAGCATCAGCAGAAGAAGATGAAGAAGGAGGAGGAGGAGGAGCAGGAGAAGGAGAAGGAGGAGGAATAATAACAGTAAAAGGAGGGAGAAAGGAAGTATTTGCAATATCCCAGAATAGATGGACAAAAAAGAAACCAAGGATGAGAATGAAGAAGTTAAAATTTAAATACTTATGTGCTTTTTAGCCTACGATCTGATTGAAGTCAACCACAAACTTAATACTGATTTTTCTGGTTTTTCCCAGCCATAGGAGAGGTGTCCATCACACTGGCCCGAGTCAATCAGCTATTGATATGAAAGCCTTTACTGCCAAGGAATAGGCTAGGAAATATCTATGGACAGTGTGCTCAGAAAGTTACTCATTTGTCACCTGGTTAAGTGCCATATCTTGGAACATAATTTTACCAGCTACTCTCAGTTTTATGTGTTGTATTCCAAGGAATGCTTCCCTGTATTCCAAAATTGTTCTATCTATAAAGAGTGTGCTCTTCCCTTAAGGATTGCTGATCTACCTATATTAATTAATAGCTTGATAATTATCGTAGATGACTCATCTATCTCCAAAGGAGATATTGTCTTCTGATTTGGCTTAATTCCCTTGAGTAATTCTGGTGATTTCAGGACTTGGTTTCCCTGTTTATTCCATTCAGATCTCACTAATTCCTGAGTTCATTTTCCTACTCAAAGATTTAAATTGTTCTTTTGACATTTGAAGATTCAAACATGAATCATAATCAGTTATTTTGACCATAGTCACCAGTTAAGTTGCTGAAGTGATTTGCTCAACAGCACATAAATGTCTGTGCCAGAGCCAGATTATAAATCCTTTTTCTCTTGACCTCCGCACCAATGCCCATTCTCTTATACTTCCCTGCTTCCTTAAACCCACCAGCCATCTTATAGATATATGCATCCATAAAGAAGGTACATGCCCGATGCTGGAAGCTTCTCTCAGAACCAACAAATACACTTGTCTGGGGATGATCCTGAAACATTCGTATTTTTAACAAGGCATTATATGCACAGCAAGACTAAAGACCCACACCTTATTTTAAACCCCTCCCAACGTACCTATTTTTCTTATCTTGTATTATAATTATGTCCTAGTCTTACATGCTATGTCAAATATGTCCCTGACAAACAGGGACTATATTCTATGCATGTTTACTCTTCATGTGGTGTCAGGGTAGTGTCTTGCCCAGAGCAGGCATCCAAGTTAATATTTGTTGTGTTGAATTGTGTTGAATATATGCTTGAGAGATGTATAGACAAATAAACCAGACCATGTTTGCACTGAATTTCAGAGAAAATTCTAATTCATCAGCAAAGCAAAGTTACTTGCATCCCTGGACATCAACCTTTCAGTTTTCCATCTTCTGTGGATTTAGGTACCCCTAGAAAGACAGGGAGAAGTACAAGTTTGATCTTAAAGTAAGATCTAGTGGAGCAGTGTCCAATCGAACTTTCTATGATGATGGGAGTGTCCTAATCTGTGCTGTTCAATATGGTAGCGACATGTGGCTACAGAACAACTGACATATGTCTGTGTAATGGAGAAACTGAATTTTTAATTTTATGTAATTTTAATTGATTTTAATATAAATAGCCTCATATAACTAGCAGCTTCCTTCTTGGACAGAGCAATTCTAAAGAATAAGTAGACAGCCATTAGCACCTAAGATGGTTGGCATTTTTATTCTTCTCTTTTTTTTCCTCTTCTACTACATAGTGTCTGGCATTTTTCCTTTGTTTGTTATTTGTTTCACTCTTTTTCTTTGTGCTCTTCTTGGATTTTTGTTTTTGCTGTTGTTGTTGTTTTACTATATTTAAAAATGTATTTTCCTTCCTATGTCTTAGGTCTTTCCCATTGGTCCTATTGGTGATCCTCATGGATAAAATAGAATCTAACCCATGATACAAGACTTCCTGTCTTTTTGAACTTGATAGGGATTTAAGAATATACAACTTCCTCGGGTCAAGGAATCAGTAAATACGCACTGAAGGTTCTGGATGATTTCTGTATGGCTCTTCACTGTCCTTATCCAACAGGAGGCTTTGATCTTAAGTCCCGTATGGAATGGTCATACATTTTAAGTGTCACTTCCTGTCCCCTCGGCCACACCTGAGGCTTAACACCTTTGCTAATTCAACTCTCCCACAAAGTAAATTGTCATACCAAGATAGGTACAGAGATCAGCCCATCTGATTAAAAATCCAGCCATGAAGTTTAAAATGTCAGACTGTTAAAATGCAGAACTAAATGAAGCAAGTAATCCAGTGATTTCCTAGCCAGGCATACCAGATGCACACACCTGGAGACCGTTTGTAGATATTGACAGTAGTACTCATTTGTAATCCTTTCCAGCTGAGTCCTCTCGTAATGAACTGTGTTGGACAGTCTTTAGTTTGGATGGTTAACTTGAATAAAATCAAGGAGAAGGAGAACATACAGATCTCAGCTTTCAGGGATGTTTAATAGACACACCATCTCCTCTCAAATATGACTTAAGCTTTTTGCAGGGAGGGGCATTTCAAATATTAGGCCAGTGGTTCTCAAACTTGAGCATGCCCCAGAGGGCTTATTAAACACAGATGCTGGGCCCCTCTCCCAGAGTTTCTGTGCTGGGAGTGAGGTAGGGTAGGTTTCCCTGCTGTTAATTTGCATTTCTAACAAACTCCCAGGTGATGCTGCTGGACCAGAGACAACACTTTGAGAAACATTCTCTTAAGAGATATATGCTTACTACATATAGCCAACATAAATCCTGAATTTTTCAGGATAGTTCTGATATCTTTTCATTTTATTTTTCATAGTAAAGCTTATTTTTTTAAATCTGTGGCTTGATTTATGTACATTTATCAGATGTTTTATGTAAATACACATACAAATTAATTCATTTGACAGTAATTTCCCACTGTATGCCAGACACTATACTAACTTCTGGGTGTGCAGACAAGAGCCAGACAGACCATCTCTTACAGAAATTGTGGTAGTGGATATGGGCAAAAAGTACACCACAAAGTGAACAAGTAAATATAGTAGGGATAAAGTGCTAGGAGAGGTGGAGTACAGGGAGTGCTGGGAACTTGGGTGCTTGAAAGTCTTCTTGAAGGAGGAAAAATCTGAGATCTAGTGAATAGTAAGTTAGGTGAGCATAAGAGAAGACAGAGGAGGTGGGAGAGTGGAGAGAGAACAACAACATAGAGGACAGGGAAGGGAACTACATGTTGGTGCTCTGCAAGAAGTGAAGGGATCTCACTGTGGCTGAAGAGTAGAATTTGAAGAAGAGAGTGTTACGTGACTAGGAGGGATAAGCAGGCTCAGGCCCACACTGAGCATTATGAGCAGTGGTAAGGAATTTGGATTCATTCTCATAGCCTCAAGCCAAGCTTTCTGTCTGCCATATCCTTCATCACCTCTTTCATTTTGGAAAATATGGTCTACCAGGGAAAATAAGAAAAGATACATGTAGGTCAAATAAGCACAGGCAATGTTACAATCAAAATGCAACTTTATTTCTTATCTGCTACATTCCTGATATAACTTTTATTTGGAAGGGTTGAATGTACCCTACCCCAAGATGAAAAATTTTCTGTTCATTCTTATGTAACGTGTAGTTTTTGTGGTTATAGACAGTTGCAAATAGTCTCAGTTCTCAAGTCATTGTCCAATCCAAGATATAGATGAAAACAGAAAGCTTGATTTAAAGACAGCACTTTATCCCTTTCCCACACTTGAAACCTCCCGTGAAGAAATGAGTGTGAACTTGGGTTTCTCCTCTTCCCCAACCCTGTAGCATGTTGGGCAGACCACTCAAGAGTTTGGGCATAAGGAGGAGTAAGAAAGGGAAGAGAAAGGAAAGGAAGGGAGTTGGTCTCTTCTGAGGTGCCTTCATTTTTTTTATTCTTGGCAGACCTTTAAAGCTGGTCCTTTGTCATGTGGGCCTTTTTTTGAAGGCTTCTTGGAGGGTCTCTGCTTGAACCCTCTGACTTTGACCCCCTTGAGCTAGGCAGGTGCTTCTCTCTTCTGTTTAGTCACTTGTGTCATCTCCTTCCACCACGTCATATAGCAGATACTCATGGTATCTTTCACTATGTGCTCTTAGCCTAACTGGTCTCCCTGCAGCTGGGATGGACATTCCATGCTTACTGCCAATGTGTCATATCTCAGTCTTGGCATCTCCTTGCTTGGTTGCTCAGGACTTTCTCCAAAGCAGAGGGAGACCCATTAGGCCTTCAACAGACACTCCCCTGAAGTATGAGGGGGATGTTGATGCCCCAAGAGTAACCAATGAGAGACAAGAGTCAATATTTAAATGACTTCACTTCCATTTAGTTTGATGTGACAATTCTGAGATCTGTTCTACTAGTTCCCCAGATGGCACTGATTGAGCTTGAGCCCCAGTTGCCCACACTATTTACCAACTTAATAACTCACTGTTTTGTGGCTTTTTATCCTTTTCCTGTCTCACTGTCCTCATTCACTCACTTCTGTATCTGGGTATGACTTCCCAAATCAACTCCAAAGTGAGATATCCTGGCAATCCAGGTTATCTCTCATTCTTGTTGCTGCGGTCCTTCTACCCTATAAAAAGCCAGTTATCTAGAACCTCAAACCATGCCCCACTTACTAGCTCTCCTGTGTTGCCCACATCTTGGCTAAAGGAATTACTAAGACACCACTTGACATAAAACTCTGGGACTGTGGAAGATCCCAATCAACCAATCTTGCTCTGCCTCCATAACCCAGCCTTTGTTTCCATATCAGGCAATTATTTCTTCCCCATCCTCGTAATTCTATGCATACATTGAACTAGAGAGACTTGAGACTAGAAATGATACCTGGCACATGTTAAGGTGAAGGTAAGGGTGAAGTACCAGTATACATAGAAAATGATGGGAACACCACTCTCCATTCCCACCCAATATCCTGTCCCTGTATTGTTCCCAGAAAATCAGGGCCAAGTGGAAAATTCATGACACATAATTGGAGCTCATCCAGTGAAGAAGCCAGTGGTCCATGCAACTGTTTTACAGGAAGCTCACTAGTTGCTCCCTGCCCCACATGGAGCTTTCAGTCAGACTTCTAGTGCTTCAGTCTAAAGAAGTATGGCAGCCCTGTATCATTAAGACATTGTGAAATAGCTTCCAATACACACAAAGGAAGTGAATGATGTAAAAATCAGGAAATAATTTAAAGCTATAATTATTATCCTCAGAGATAAGAAATATGTTGAGTTAGTCAAACATGAACTATATACTATAAAATATACTATTAAAGAAGAATCAAAGAAATACTCTTGGAAATTGAAAAAAAATGTATGATAGCTCTCTCCCTCTTCATCTCCCCTTCGAAGTTTTTCAATAAAATAGTTCAAAGAAATTATCAAATCAAACTCACTGAAAGTAGGCAAAGAAGGCCCAAGAGATGGATAGGATGTGAGAAAATGTAAGAAATTAGAAGATTAATCTAGGAAGTCGAATATCTCACTGATCAACATTGCAGGAATTTGGGAACAGAGAAAGCAGTTTGGAGGATATTTCAAAAAAATATATCAGTCAGGGAACACTGACCACTATAACAAACCTTTAAACATCAGTGGCTTCACAAATTAAAGTACTTTTCTCACTCACATAACACATGAGTACCCATGGTTACTAGCTACCAAGCTGCTTATCTCCTTGTGATGACTAAGGGACCCATGATCCTTTTACCTTGTGGCTCTGTCATCCTAGCACCTTGACATTTGCTGCATCCATCTGGCAAATGGGAGGAAAGAGAGTAGAGTAAACCACCTACTTCTGCAATGCCTTAGCCCAGATGTCCCTTCTCCTATTATTGGTTAGAATTTATCATCTGGCCTACCTGGATGTAAGGGGAATAGCGGTTGGGGCTGGACTCCAGAAGGAGAAAAACTAAATTCCAATGAGAAATTTAGCTGTTCTGACACATAATTCAAGAAGGAGTTCCAGAACTCATGTATCTGAGTCTCAAGATTGAAAAGACCTCCCTAGAGCATAGTTCAAAGAATAAAAAAAACACCCACATTATGGTACACAATTGTGAAACTGCAGAACACAGATGATTAGGAGAAAGTCCTAAAATATTCCAGAGATAAAAATCAGGTCCCATATAAAAGATGAGGAAAAAACAACAAAAAAAACCAATCTTTGACTTACCAACTTTAGTAGCTAGAAGAAAATAGATCAATGACTTCCAAAAATTCTAGGTGAAAATAATTTCTAACCTAGAATGCTATATCAGCCAACTTACTCATTGAGAGTGAGAATAAAATAAAGATTTTTTTAAAGGTATATGTCATGTATCTTTTCTTAGGAAGTCTCTAGAGCATGAGCCACACCACAGTAAATCCAGAAAGAAGTAGCGAGGCCCTTAGACAGGAGATCTGACACAGGAAAGAGGAAAAGGTAATCCCCAGATTGATGGCAAAGAGAAGTTTCAAGAAGACAATTGTCAGAAGTCCAAGAAAGTAATTGACCTTAATGGACGTGAAGATGGAGAGTACTAGGAAGAAAGTCAGAAAGGAGCAAAAGGTAACTGATATATAAACTGAGATATTTGACTGCATGGAAATCTCCATTACCCATAATAGGTCATGGGAAGAATTAGCCATGGATAAAAAGACAACTAAGCACAGGAAAATGAGACAGTTACCAGCACTAGGGGGAAAAAAGGTTAGAAGAAAGTTTAGTGATAGCATACATTTGGCTTATATTTACCTAATAATACTGAATAACAATTTAACACAAAGTTACTTGGATGATGGGTTCCTGTAAAGGGGGATGTAAGAAAACTATATAATTATATATCAAAATTGCTAATAAATAAATGATGTTAACTAAAAACTGGCTCTTTTTTGAAATTAACCTAATCTGAGCTAATTTGGGGTTTTTCTGCTTGTTATCTTATGTAAACTACTACCCGCAAGTGTTTCCAAAGGTGTTTAAGTAAAATTTAGATTTTTCCATTAAGATAGGCAGGCAAGTTCATGTTTTAGTGCACAGTTTCTGCTCCCAACACATAGTAATGAGATATCAAAAAGATATTTAAAAGCTTGTGATAAAAATAAATATTGCTGTGGTCCAAAAAAAGAATAACAGAAATGCAAAACCCAGCAGCCTCTCAAAACCTAGGTCTAACAGAAGACAGTTGGGCTTCAAAGTAAGGGAGACTAATGTACCCTGTGGTTCTCCATCTCCACTTGGTATGCACTGGACCAAACTCATTGCTTAAAGCTAGGGCTGAAATGGGGCTTCCTCTTTCCCCACCAATGAAAACAAACTGAAAAATCTGCTGCCAGTCACTGAGTTCACAGTTACCTACAGAGTTCACAGTTACCTGTAGGCCAAACAAGTGGAAGAACTCAGTCATAGCTGATCCACTAGGAACTTAGCCAGGTCACCAAATGCCTTGGGGTTCATATCTGTGATAACTGTTGCTGACTGAAAAAAAAAACGAGGACCCTGAATTACATTTTAAACCTGGTTCTAGAATTGAAGTCTAGTGTCTTGAGAAAGAGATAATGAAATGACTAGAAAAAGACAAGGGATCATTGAAAGAGAGAGAAAGAGAGAGAAATAAAGCAAAATCTCTTTCTCAAAATGAGCTTATGAACCAAAATGCAAAAACAGGCAAAGAAATCTAATGTGAGGAACATAGCCAAAAATGTTGATAATTGAATCATTAAGTTCTTCCTACTTAAAACTAATTTATAGAGAAGTCTGACAATGATTTTAAAATACATAGGCTTTGCTTCCAGGAAGATGAAGTAGACATGCTTTTTCCTATTTTTCCAGCTAAGTACCATGAACAACCCTGAACATTAAATATAAATCAAATATAACAAACCTCTGAAAGGTAGAGAAAAGAAGGTAGACTGGCTAGGGACCTTGGGACCTGAGATTTTCTTTTTGCATCATATATTCCAGACTGGATACCTGGAAATACCAATAGGTACAGACCAAAACAAACAAACAAAAAAGCCTGAGAAAAGCCAGATCTCTCTAGCCAAAAACTAGGAAAAGGGTAACTGGCAAAGAACGTTTAGATACTAACCACTCTACTCCAGCTAAACTCCAAAAACAAAAAAAGAAAAAAACACAGAGAACAAATTGCAGCTGTACCTTTACCCCAGCCAGCAAAGGCAGAGTGCATAGCTTAGACTTCCATCCTGGCCAGGCTGTAATGAGATGCCCCAAACCGTCACTTTGACTGTGTTGGAGTGGCATCAGAGAAGTGGGACGCCAAGAATGGAGGAAATGTCTGTTTTTATAGCTGGAAAATATCTAAATTGGAGAAAGATATGAGTCTTCAATTTAAAAGAATGCCCCAAGTACCAAGGAGGATAAATGGAAATAAATCCGCACCTAGACACTTGTAATGAAACTACAGAACATGAAGGGTAACATACAAAATATCTTAAGAGCTGCCAGAGAGAAAAGACAGAGAAGTGACTCCTGTTGGTTATATTCCCAGCGCATTTCTTTGTAATTGGAAATAGATGCCAGAATATAATGGATTAATAGCCTCAAAATGTTGAGGGCAAATGCCAACCTAGGATTTTATACCCAGTTAACTATCATTCTAAAGCAAAAACAAAGTAAAGACATTTTTCGGATACTCAAAGCCAGAGATGTTCACTAAAGTTACAAGGAGTGAGGGGCTTCTGAATGATAAAATGGAAACTCAAAAGAAAATGTGGAGTACAAGAAACAATTGGAAGCCTAAAATTAATAAAATATGTGAAAAACATAATTAACTTTGATAAAAAATAAGTTTTTTTTGGGAGAGAGATCCAAGATGGCTGATTAACAACAGCTCAGGATTGAAGGTCCCAGTGAAAGCACAGAGAGCGAGTGGACGCCGCACTTTCAGACGAATTTTTGTTGCCCACAGACTGGGAGATTCCCGGCGGAGGAGCCACACAGGTCGCCAGCGCGACTTTTTTGGCCGGCACCGCTGTTTTGCCGGCGCCCCGGCACGGCGCTTCTCAGCGCGGAGTATACGGGACGGGGTGCCCTTTGATTCCGGCTCGGCTGGTCCCACCCCCACAAGGAGAACAGCAATTGGAAGCGCTGAGGACTGAGAGTTTCACAGTAAGCACAGCTGAACCGGGAAGGTCCAGCTGTGCGGGGAAGGGGCGTCCGCCAAAGGAAAACTAAGAAACAGAA
>CAUYLG010001724.1:0-28712 GCA_963573385.1 Cacajao melanocephalus | reverse complement strand
TCTTGAGGAATATCTTTGTGATGTTCTCTGTATTTCCTGGACTTGAATATTGGCCTGCCTTGCTAGGTTGGGGAAGTTTTCCTGGATAATATCCTGAAGAGTATTTTCCAGCTTGGATTCATTCTCTTCATCACATTCAGGTATACCAATCAAACGTAGATTAGGTCTTTTCACATAGTCCCATATTTCTTGGAGACTTTGTTCATTCCTTGTTACCCTTTTTTCTCTAATCTTGCTTTCTCGTTTTATTTTATTGAGTTGATCTTCGACCTCTGATATCCTTTCTTCTGCTTGGTCAATTCGGCTGTTGAAACTTGTGCATGCTTCACGAAGTTCTCGTGTTGTGTTTTTCAGCTCCATCAATTCACTTACATTCCTCTCTAAGTTGTCCATTCTTGTTAGCATTTCGTTAAATCTTCTTTCAAGGTTCTTAGTTTCTTTGCATTGGGTTAGTACATGTTTTTTTAGCTCACAGAAGTTTCTTATTATCCACCTTCTGAAGCCTGATTCTGTCAGTTTATCACACTCATTCTCTGTCAGGCTTGTTCTCTTGCTGATGAGGAGCTGTGATCCCCTGTAGGAGGAGAGGCATTCTGATTTCGGGTGTTGTCAGCCTTTTTGCACTGGTTTCTTCCCATTTTTGTGGATTTATCCACCTGTCGTCTTTGTAATTGCTGACTTTCAGATTGGGTCTGTTGGTGATGAAGTTTTTTCTGTTTCTTAGTTTTTCTTCAGCAGATGCCCTTTCCCCACAGAGCTAGACCTTCCCGGGTTCAGCTGTGCTTACTGTGAAACTCTCAGTCCTCAGTGCTTCCAATTGCTGTTCTCCTTGTGGGGATGGGACCAGCTAAGCCTGACTCAAAGGGCACCCAGTCCCGCACACTCTGCACTGAGAAGCGCTGCGCCGGGGTGCCGGCAAAACAGCTGCACCAGCCAAAAGAGTCATGCTGGCGACCCGTCTGGCTCCTCTGCTGGGTAGCACCCAGTTTGTGGGCAACAGAAATTTGTCTGAAATTGCGGCCTCCACTTGCTCTCTGCGCTTTCACTGGGAGCTACAATCCTGAGCTGTTGCTAATCTGCCATCTTGGATCTCTCTCCCTACTGCAGAAATTTCTATTGGACAGCAATGATCTAGAGTGTTTTGCTATTGGAGGGGTTTTGGACTTAGTGCTTTTATATAGGAAACATGATTTTCTTTTAAAGCCATCCCGTGAACACTTCTCTCATTCCAGTTCTGTAGTAAGGACTGCCCTAAAATTTGGACCTAGAAAATTCACATATCATGAATGAATTAAACTATTAATATTTTTGTCCTGATGAATACTTACAGTGTACCACACACTGTGCTAGATGCTTTATACATATTGTGTCATATGATTCTTACCTTAGAGACTAAGATCTGTCTGTGAATTACTTTGAGATAAATCAGGTTAAGAGAAAATAAAAACTGACCTAAAATAATGATTAAGTAAATATATTTAAAAACCTAAGGCAATTACTGCTTTTTGAGTGTGTGTGTGTGTGTGTGTGTGTGTGTGTGTGTGTGTTTGTAACTGGCAGCTCATTGTTACTGAGATAACTACACAGAATAAAGGCAATAACTCTGCCAGAGCCTGGGGATATGAGGACAAGAATAAAGACAATGTATCAGAGACAAGGGAAAGAGAAAGTGAGAGGCATTTGAGGATTCACTAAAGAGGTTGAGATTTAGTAGAAATAGTTGAGTAGACTCAGAAAACCAATGTAGAAATTTAGTTGTAATATCCGGGCAAGCATGGAGAAAGGCTGCACTTAAGAGATTTGTGGGTTCTAAGGGTAGCTCCAGAAAAGAGGATTAGGGCAGCAAGACTGATGTTGAAACCACCAAATGGTCATATTAGCATCGTAGTTTCCTTCCAAGATCAAGTTGGATCCAGTGTATAGATGAAAGGATTTAAAAACATGAGGTTGGGTGTGGATTGCTGTTCTCAAAGACTTGGACAAAAGAAAAGTCACAGCCTCTTAATTTCTCTAAGTGAACTTTAGCTTAACCATTAAATTTCAGAGGAAGTAGATGGTACGCATTCAGTGTTTGAGATGTGATTGTACACAGTCAGTCTACGAAAAGGTCACAAAGAAAGAGAAAAATACAAGGAATTGTTGAGTGTTGTACTTCAAGATGATTGGTAATGAAAATACCCTATCCTACTCAGTTTGTAGTAAATCACTTTTATAGAGAGTAATTTATTAAAATCTCTCAACACCAAGAATTGCCAAGTCTTGATTTATTGCCAAAAATTTTGCCATGGTGTTTCCATTTGGAAACGTATTTCTTATCTTACACAAAGTGAAAAAACAAGCTCTTTAGCACCTGGTATTATTAGTGAGGTATAACTGAGGTGACAATATAATTTACTGTCCAGATAGAGACACTTTTGAGAATGAATGTAATTATTTATAATTACAGCAAAACCACAGGTGTAAACCAGAACTGTCCAAGGCAAACTAGGGCACCCTGGGTATAGACCACAGCTGGATGCAATTGGATTCAAGCCATTTTCCCAGTCCAGCTGCTGAATATGACTCAAAGGTTACTCTGCTGTCAGCTGATTTACAAGCTGATTGAAATCATGATGCAAAGGCACAATGATGAAGATGTCCAATGCCCATTTTAGGTAAAAATAACTAGTGTAAAGAAAAATATCATTGATCTTTATTGTTTTTCTTTTTCTTTCTTTTTTTTTTTTAAAGATGGGTTTTCACCATGATGGCCAGGCTGGTCTTGAACTCCTGACCTCAGGTGATCCACCCACCTTGGCCTCCCAGAGTGCTAGGATTACAGGCGTGAGCCACTGCACCTGGCTGAGTTTTTATTTTTCAAGAAACAGTGACTTGGTATAATACATCCAAGAAAAAAGTCTTATAACCAATCTCTACTCAGCATAGGGGAATATTTCTCATAAAATTTTTAAAATAATAAATCAAAAGAAATACTATCTTTAAGGTACTAAAGATAGTAAGGTTAGATACACTAGTTCAGCTAATCTACATTCCCACCGATAGTGTAAAAGTGTTCCTGTTTCTTCACAGCCCTGCCAACATCTGTTGTTTATTAACTTTTTAATAATTGCCATTCTGACTGGCATGAGATGATATATCAATGTGGTTTTGATTTTCATTTCTCTATCAGTGATGTTAAGCTTTTTTTTCCATATGTTTGTTGGCCACATAAATGTCTTCTTTTGAGAAGCTTATGTTCATGTCCTTTGTCCACTTTTTAATGAGTTTGTTTTTTTTTCTTGTCAGTTTGTTTGAGTTCCTTTAGATTCTGAATATTAGGCTTTGTCAGATGGATAGATAGCAAAAATTTTCTCCCATTTCTCATTTCTAGGTATATATTCAAAGGAATATAAATTATTCTATTATAAAGATACATGCACGCATATGTTTATTGCAGCACTATTCACAATAGCAAAGACTAGAATCAACCCATATACTCATCAGTGATAGACTGGATAAAGAATATATGGTACATATATACCATGGAATACTATGCGGCCATAAAAAGGAATGAGATCATGTCTTTTGCAGGGCCGTGGACAGAGCTGGAAGCCATTATCCTCAGCAAACTAATGCAGAAACAGAAAACCAAACACAGCATGGTCTCGCTTATAGTGGGAGCTGAAAAATGTGAGCACATAGACACAGGGAGTTGAACAACACACACTGGGGCCTTTTGGGGGTGTAGAGGGAGGGAGGGCATCAGGAGAAATAGCTAATGAATGCTGGGCTTAATACCTAGGTGATGGGTTGGTAGGGGCAGCGAATCACCATGGCACACGTTTCCCTGTGTAACAAACTCGCACATCCTGCACATGTACACAAGAACTTAGAAGATTTACTAGTTTAGATGTATCCTTAAGCATTAGAAGAACTTGGAGATTGAGACACACTACTGGTATTTAGTGAGTAGGACCTAGAATTGTAGATGTTCCACAGTGTGCTGAATGATCAACGTCTCTGGTCTCATGTGACATTTATGTGGGGGAAAAATGTATTTATATATTAAGCCTACAACTTAAATTCATTTTGCATATAAATACGAAACATGTCTTTTACACTGTATTCATAGTGACTACCAGACACACCGAGAAAATGTATCCTTTATTTTGTTTGGCAATTTCTCAAGAATTTTTTGCTGTTTCAGAAAATTATATCACATAAGGCAACCCTAATCGTTGTTAGTAGCCACACAACGTCTCTACATCTGTAACTAACATTTAAGGGGACCTTACGAATGAGTATAAGCATGACAACTTAATTATGTCTTCTAACGTAGGTATGTCCAAACATTTACATGTTGAAATACTTTATCATAAATTATTTTCCTCTTAATTTCATTTGCAATTTATTTTTATAATTAGACCATTATATTGACTTAAAAATAAGTGTGTGGCTAGTTTATATTATCTATGAATTTCATTTTAGTATAGTAAAGCCTGTGTTACAAAATACCTTATATAAATAGGGGCCTGTTAGGGCTATGGACCAGGGCTCCAAGGCAGTGCTATTTCAATGTGGTCTCAGAATTGGCAGCAGAGAACTTATTAAAAATGCAGATTCTTTTACTCCACCCTAGACCAACAAAATCACACTCTTTTATGTGGCATCCCAGTGATACGTGGCTTATCAAGCCTTCCAGGTGATTCTTACACTCCTTTTATGCATGCAGTGATTTGAGGATTATTGCTCATGGTAAGCCAAATATGAGTAATACATTGTCTTCAAAGAACGTATACTCTAACAGGAGATGTAAAGATATCTTCCTACTTGAGTTGGATGAGTAAGAAAATCATAGGGATCATGATCACCAGAAAACACAATAGAAACTTAGCAATAACCTAATTCCAGAGATTATACGTGGAAGATGATATATCACAGCAAAAAGCTGGATTCTGAGACAAGTTTAAACTACACAACTCTGATGAAAATGAACAGGACTCATGCTGTTAAGACTCTGTCCAGTCCTAAAAACATACCCAGCGAGCACTTAAGCTGTTCCAGAACACGTCATTCTCTACTTTTTAACAGGGAGAAAACAGCTGGGATGTGTTACTAGTAAGCCATGTTTCATTGGCTTTCTGGTTTTCTTTAGCCAAACTCTTAGAATAGTTTTCGGACAAATTAGTGCCTGAAGCTATAGGAAGTCTTTAGTTGTCTTGGAGAACTGCTGAGTAAGTCAGGTCTCAAAGACAACATGCCCACAAGGACTTGCCTTGCCACCTTTGGCCTTTCCACCTTGGAAATGCCTTCACAACCAATTACACTATTCTCAAATGTCTGTTTATTTTTCATGACTCTAGTTAAATGTTAAGAGTTATTCCGATGACCCAGTTCAAGACTCTCAGGAAAAAAGCTTAGGCAAATCAATAAACTGGGAAGCTTGCAAATAAATGAACAAGAATCTAATCAATATCTTAATAAAAGAGCAACAAATTGTTGAGTACTTGTCTGCCTGCGTGGTTCTGAGGCAGACTTCACTTTTCAAAAGACATTAAGAGTTCAATATGGAAGCGGTGTTGTGAGAAATGACTTTCTGTTTCTAGATACTCTCACATCCACTTTTGCTCTGGGGAGTGTGTGTGTGTGTGTGTGTGTGTGTGTGTCTTGTTCTAAATTGTCAGTACAGTGAAATGGCTGTCACAGGTTCACCAATACAACTTTCAGAGATATTCTTTCTGAATTTCATTTTTGGGAAAAATCCTGAAACATTCTCTCCTCTTACACACACAAAAAGGCAACCTCCCTAAGGTTCTTCCTTAGGCTCCTCCTCATCGTTGGCACCTACATGGGCATCAGCAAACATTACTGAACCTCAGCAAGCACATTTATCTCAGATTCTACACGTGAAGTTGTTTTCAAAATACTGTTTCATACCCATGGTTCATAAGCCCATGGTCTAGAACATCTAGTGTCTGTTTTTATAGCTTACTGGCAATTGCTACAGCTGTATAACCCTATTGAGAGTGAGAAAGGGAGAATGTCACTAATTCTTTTGATATCTTAGGGCGCAAAAGTCTATGTGCTAGTCTGGATAAGAGTATACACTCCCCACCTCGCTTTGGCTGAAGACAACTACACATTAACAGTCACATCCTCTTTGGTACTAAGAGCTACTCAAGGAAGCATTTAGCAACAGGTGCTCCTAGTTGCACTTAAAACATTCCCCTAGGGAGCAACACATGCTTAAACTGTATATTCCCAGGCCAGTAAACCCACGACAAAATTATAACTCCCAGTAGTCCGCTCATTTAGTCTTATGCAATGGAATCCATCCTCCTTTTTTGGGAATGGAAAATGTATTCCTTTCTGTAAAAAGTACAGATAATAGAAGGCATGGGAAAAAATGATGGAAAGTTTAGAGACTCAGGAGATAATAAAAATTCTGCCAATGATCAGCTTTGGAATTTAGAGTAAGAACTTAAGATTTCCGCTCATTAACAGTGTCAGCATGTATAAAAATTAAGAGGTTTAAGAATCCTAGAAGACCTATGAAAATAATTCAGAAAGTGCAAAGATACATGTATTTGAATAAAAATTTGCTGCTTGTCAGACCATGTTTTCTTTTTTACTGATTTTTCAAGAGTAGATATGACCAAAATATTAAGAGTCATGGGATAAAATTTCTCTAAGGAAGCTTTATCGCCATAATAATCATTAAAACTTCTATAAGTCAGTATACTGTGTAAGGCTTTTAAAATACATGGACAGACAATACATAAACCTGACAGCTTACTGTTTCATTACTTTACAAATCCTACCTATAGAATTACACTTAATGTCCATTACAACCTGGGTTTCATCCTCAATTCTTATTAAAAGTTTATACTCAGAGTACACAGATGACTCTTTTTTTGAGACAGGGTCTCACTCTGTCACCCAGGCTAGAGTGCAAGGGCATAACCACAGCTCTCCACAACTGTCTCCCGGGCTCAAGCGATTCTGCTGCCTCAGCTTCCCGAGTAGCTGGGATTACAGGCATGTGCCACCGTGCCTGGATAAGTTTTGTATTTTTATTAGAGACAGGGTTTCACCATGTAGGTCAGGCTAGTCTTGAACTCCTGACCTCAAATGATCCGTCCACTGTGGCCTCCCAAAGTGCTAGGTTTACAAGGGTGAGCCACTGCACCCAGCCACAGATGACTCTTATTCACCAAATTGAGTATATCACTTAGGAGCACCTGCAAACCTTGAGAGCTTATTACAAGTGCAACATCTCATGCTTCATCCAAGTCCTCTGGAACCAAAATTTGCATTTTGAGAAGATCATGATTCATATGCATGCTAAAGGTTGAGAAGTTCTGGTCTATAACACTCAATAGTTCCATTTCAACCTCACTAAAGAAATGTGTGATATGACCTATGTTCTAAAGAAGCTGTCACTTTAGTGCCATTACCTTTGTCTTCATAAAATATTAATTTTTTAAATAATCATTTAGAATAATCCAATAAAACAAAACTACAGTCATTTGTTGCTAAATGAGGGGAATAATACGTCCTGAGGAATGTGCAGTTGGGCAATTTTTGCCCTTGTGTGAACATCATAGAGCGTACTTACACTAATCTAGATGGTATGGCCTACTATACTTCTAGGCCAGAATCCTGTATAGCATGTTTCTGTACTGAATACTGTAGGCAGTTGTAACACAGTGGTAAGTATTTCTGTATTGAAACATATCTAAACATAGGTAATGTTCAGTAAAAATATGATATGAATATCTTATGGGACCATCATTGTATATAAAGTCTATCATTGACCTAAATGTTGTTATGAAGCACAAAATTGTGAATTGCAAGCCAAAAAAAGAATCTACCTTCTTATTTTTGTATCTAAACATTTCTGTGTTTAATTTGTTCAGTTACAGGATCACATTGATATCCCTAGCATTATTGTTGTTCATAGCAATTGCTCAGTATATTTTGAATGAGTCAATATTAAGGACAGTAGCAAAGACCCGAGGTGTGGTGGCTCACGTCTGTAACCCTAACACTTTGGGAGGCTGGGGCAGCAGAATTGCTTGAGCCCAGGACCAGCTTGAGCAACATAGTGAGATTCTATTTCTACAAAACCAAATGAAACATTAGCTGATCATAGTGGCGTGCACCTATAAGTTTCTGCTACTTAGGAGGCTGAGGCAGGAGGATTGCTTGAGCCAAGGAATTCAAGGCTGCAATGAGTTATAATGGTGGTCCTGTACTCCAGCCTGGGTGACAGAGCAAGATTCTGCCTCAAAAAATTAAGTTAAAAATCTCACACACACACACACACACCCACCCCAAAACAAGTTATCAGAAATCTTTGGTTAAAAAGTAAGAAAGTGACTTCTACTTCTGTCCAAGTAGTAAGAAATCTTGGGTTAAAAAGTAGAAAAGAGACATACACACACACACACACACACACCCCAAAACAAGTTATCAGAAATTTTTGGTTATAAAGTAAGAAAATGACTCTTACTTCTGGCCAAGAAGGAACAACTGAAAAACACAAAACACGTGAAACAAAATTTGCCAGACACTGGACATGAGGTAACAAGCTTTTCCTGGGTACTCAAGGCAGCTACCTGGGGTAACTGAAAGACTCATCTCATTTGATTTCCATTGCTCAGCATTCATGCAGTTGTTGGATGATGTTTCTCTACCCAGATTTTCATCTCCATTCTTGAAATGTGATTAGGGTATAGGCTTCACAGGAAAACCTAAGGCAGCCTTGAATTCCAATCTCAAATTTCAGGACATGTGGAGGTATGAAATCACTGCTCAGATCAGCTTGTTTAAATTCCAGAATAAAAAGCCCTAAACACGTCTCAACTTATACAGTTTTTTTTCTGCAAATCCTAACTGAGGAACTCAACTTCATTAATTCAAAATCAAAAATAATTTTGAAATCTGTATTAGGCTTTTTCCAGAGAAATAGAACCAATAAGATGTGTGTTTGTGTCTGTGTACACAATTTCTTATCAATATCGCTATGCAATAGGTTAAACATTCTGGACAGGTCTGTGAAGGTGATACTGAATGAAATTAACATTTGAATGGGTAGACTGAATCTCTTGATGCATATATGTGCGTGTGTGTACACACACACATTATATATTTATAGATAGATACACAGATAGATACATAGATATGTACATAGATACTTAGATGGAGATTCATTATAAGAAATTGACTTATGTGATTACGGAGGCTGACAATTGCCAAGATCTGCAGTTGGCAAACTGGGGACCAAAGAGAGCTTTTGGCATATTTCCAGTCCAGAATGCTGGTGGGCTCAAGACCCGCAAAGAAAAGATGTCTCAGTATGAGTCAAAAAGGAAAAAATCTGATGTCCCAGCGCTAAGGCAGAAATCCCCTCTTATTTGCAGGAGGATTAACTTTTTTGTTCTATTAGGTCCTTCAACTGACTGGAAGAGTCCCACCCACCTTAGGGATGTCAGCCGGCCTTACTCAGTCTACCTATGCAAATGTTAATCTCATTCAGCAGCACCCTTACAGACAGGCCCAGAATGTTTGACCTAATGTCTGGGCACTCCATGGCCCAGCAAAGCTGATACATAAACTTTGCTATCACAATTCTACCCCTTCTCAGCTTGGCACATATGTGCATCTCCTTAAACCATACTGATATGGTTTGTCTGTGTTTCCACCCAAAATCTCATCTTGAATTGTAATCCCCATGTGTCAAGGGCAGGACGAGGTGGAGGTAAGTGAATCATGGGAGCAGTTTTCCCCGGGCTGTTCTTGTGCTAATGAGTGAGTCTCATTATCACTTGAGATTGGCTGGGTTTTTTGTTTATTTTGTTTTGTTTTTTGTTTTTTGTTTTTTTTCTTTTGAGAGAGGGTCTCACTCTGTCACCCAGGCTGAAAGTGGTGTGATCTCGGCTCACTGCAACCTCTGTCTCCCAGTTTCAAGTGATTCTCATTCCTCAGCCTCTGGAGCAGCTGAGACTACTGGTGCCTACCACAACACCTGGCTAATGTTTGTATTTTTAGTAGAGATGGGGTTTCACCATGTTGGTCAGGCTGAGATCTGCTGGTTTTATGTGTCTGGCATTTCCCCTGCTTGCACTTACTCTATCCTGCCACCCTGTGAAGAAGGTGCCTGCTTCTCTGCTTTTTGCAAGATTGGAAGTTTCCTGAGGCTTCCCCAGCAATGTGGAACTGTGAATCAATTAAACTTCTATCCATTATAAATTACCCAGTCTTGGGTATTTCTATAGCCTCTTGAGGATGGACTAGTACTCATATTTAATCTCCAAATAAAGAATATAGCAAGGCCATAATTTCATAAAACACGATAGAATTATTCTGCACATAACTAAAACCACACTAATCTCTTCTCCTGAAGAGCAGGTAAATGCTGAGTGATTTTTACTCTTCTCTTTGGTATCTTATAACTTAAATACTGTAACATAAAATTAACACAAATATATGAAGTCAATACATCTTATGTTACATAAGGGAATAAGAGAGAGGCAAAGATGATATTGTTTTCTTAAACATACAAACATATTCATAACAAAATATGGAGGATATAGTCATGACATTTACAGTGCTCATTTTGATAATGGTCACATAGTTGGTCATAGCTGGCATTTATAACCATCTTCCCCCACTATCCATTCTGTATTCCCTTTGCCTTCGGCAGGCACTTCAGCTGGTGGTGGTCTTTACCTGATGGTGTAAAACCTTCATTCCTGAAGAATGTGGATATCAGTGTCCTCCTTTGATTGAGTGTTAGAGTTTTCTGTTGACCCTGTTCACAGGACATGATAAAACTAAGGGATGCCTTCAAGGATTTGCTGCATGCCAGACATATTCCTTCTTACCACCATTGGGGAGTAGTCTGATTTCCCCCTAGGAAGTCAGGACCAATAACCCCTCTCAGCACAGTAATTTCCCTCTTTCTGATGATTCAGATGCAGGAGGAGCCCAACATGACCATGTAGCATTAACTTCCAGTTAAATGAAATCATTGCTGTGTCTCCTGGTAGCAATATTCCCCACTGTGGAACTAAGATCTATAGGTCAGGGGATCCTAAGGCCATGGAAATAGGAAGAAAAACTTTCTTTAGTAGATCACTAGAGGATCATAGTGAGTGGTATCTGGCACATTTCCACCACTTGATTTCTGAATTCATGAATCTTGGCTATGGGAACAGTAGTACCACATACTGGAGGCTGATTCAGACAACACACAGCCTGCTGGGGAATCTTTCTCTAGTCCCACAAGGTATTGCCACTTAGCTGGTGCCATAACTGAGTATTCAAGAGGTCATTACACAGTTCTATCAATCCAGCTGCTTCAGGATGATGAGGAACAGTGAATTCCATGAGCATGGGTAATTGTGACACTTCATTTGCTGGGTAGTGCATTCCTTGATCAGAAACAATGATTTATGGAATATCATGGTGGTGGCTGATGAGTTCTGTAAACCCACAGGTGAGTTTTTACAGAAGTATTGCATGCATAGAAAGCAAATCTGTATCCAAAATAAGTGTCTATTCTAGAAAGAAAGTACTGGAAATACTGCCCTTTCCATCATGGAATGATTCCAATGTAATCATCATGTCACCAGGTAGCTGGCTGATCAACAAAGGAATGGTGCCATACTGGGGGCTCATTGTTGGTTTATGTTACTGACAGATTGGACACTCAGCAGTGGTCATAGCCAGGTTGGCCTTGGTGAGTTGAAGTCCATGTTGTCGAACCAGTGCATAACCTCCATTCCTACTACCATGGCTACTGCCTTCATGAGCTCATTAGGCAATGACAGGAGTGGATGGGGAAGGAGGCTGACACATATGCAGAGAACAAGTCATCTTATTCACTTGATAACATTCTGCTCTGCTGAGGTAATCCTTTGGTCAGCATCCATCCATATGGGTCGTGAATGTCTTCACATTATTTGCTTACTCAGATATATCTATTCACATCCCTTTTTCTTAAATTTCTAGTTATGTTTCTTCCAAGTCCCTAACCATCCAGGGAAACCACTGGCTACCTCCCATGAATTGATGTATGGTTATATGTAAGGCCATTTTTCCTTCCAAATGACATGAACAACCAGGTAGACTGCTAACATTTCTGCCTATTGGGAGGATTTTTTTTCTCTTCTATTCTTCAGGAATGTGTCTGAAGTGGGCCGCAGTGTTCTAATAGTCTGTTTGGATGATGCATTCGTATTGTGGAGAAAAATCTGTAAATCAATCTCAATTGCTTTGCTTTGAATATTTGTGCCCCCTCTAAAATTCACATTGAAACTTAATCCCTAATACAACAGTATTAAAATATTTTTCTAGGCCTTTAGGAGATGATTCAACCATGCAAACTCTGCCTTCATGAAGGGGTTCATGGCCTTATAGAAGAGCCAGAAGAAACCAGCTAGGCCCTTTCTGCCCTTCTGTCCTTCCACCATGTGAGACACAGAAACAAGGAGCCATCTTGGAAGCAGGGACTGAGCCCTCACCAGACACTGAAGCTGCTGGTGCCTTGATCTCAGTTTTCTAGCTTCCAGAACTGTGAGAAATAAATCTCTATTTTTCATAAATTGCCCAGTCTGAGGTGCTTTTTAACAGCAGCATGAATAGATTTAGCTATCAAATATTCTTTTCCCCTGTCAACTGATTCTTTGGAAGCTTCTCATGAGGCCATAGGTACAAGCTGGGAAAGAGATGGTAATGTAGCAGCACTGAGGACCATGGGCATTTGTCCACTTCTTTGTGTAACTTAACATGAGCCTTCATGGCCTGTGTGGGTCCATTTAGGTATATACCACCTTCATTTGACGATGGAGCTATGCTGTACACATCCAAATTTATGGAATCGTGAGTCAAATACCAGCTGGTT
Organism: Cacajao melanocephalus; assembly: GCA_963573385.1. Classification (NCBI taxonomy): domain Eukaryota; kingdom Metazoa; phylum Chordata; class Mammalia; order Primates; family Pitheciidae; genus Cacajao; species Cacajao melanocephalus. Next base: position 15,823 of record CAUYLG010001724.1, on the reverse strand, counting down.
CTTGATGAGCAGCTCAGGTCACCTGGTAACTTACTAGCCCATGTTAGGCACTCAGCCTCTACAAAGGCCCAGTAGCAGGCCAAGAACTGCTACACACACACACTCGACAGCATGGCAGGTTACTGCTCCAAAATCCACCTTTAGGGGTCCTGCCAAAGGCTCCAAATAATGTCTCTATCTGCTGCTATCACTTCAAACAGTGTTTGATGTGTTGGAACATGTGGCCTAAATGACAGAGCAGTTTGCACAGCAGCCTGGACTTGTTGCAGAGGCAGCTTTTATTTTGAAGCTCCACTCAAAACTAATTGCTTTTGCATCTCTAGGTAAATGGGCTGGGGTAAGACACCAAGTGAGAAATGTGTTACCTCCAAAATCTGCTAAGGTCCACTCTTGTTGTTATGTCTCTTCATTAGTTGTAGGCAAGACGAGATGAAACAAATTATCCTGCAGCTTAGAAGAAATTCCTCAACATGGCCCCATACCACTGAGCCCCTAAATAATGAAAGTGTGGTAAAACCACCCTCTGACATACAAATGTCTTACCAGTAAGTCTAGAATAGACTTACAGTTGCTACTTTTTGTTCACTAAACTCAATCAGCATTATGTTACCAATGTCACAGACCAGCATGTTACCTTGTGCAAGGGAAACTCAATTGAGATCACTGCAAACTAAGTTATGCCATAGGGCTAATAAGCTGATATGCCTCTGAAATAGAACAGTGAAGAAGTATGGCTGGTCATGCCAACTAAAAGCAAACTGCTTCTTATAATCCTTTTGAAAAGAATGGGCAAAAAAAATTTGCCAGATCAATAGCTACATATCACGTATCAGGAAAAGTGTTAATTTGCTCAAGCAATGAAATAATATTTGGTATAGCAACTGCTAATGGAGTCACTATCTTGTTAAGGTTGCCATAACCCACTGTCATTTTCCAAGGTTCATCTGTCTCCTGCAGAGGCCAAATAGGCATGGTTAGGAAAGGGAATGTTGTGGGAATTGCCACCCCTGCATTTTTCTTGTTCTTAATGGTGGCGCTAATCTTTGTAATATTTCAGTTGCTTTTGATTTATTACTTTCCTAGATGGAGATTTTTCTAGTGGCTTCCACTTTGCCTCTCCTACAATAATAGCCCTCACACCAGATGTAAGGGAACAAATGTTGGGATTCTGTCATTCACTAACTGTGCCTATTCCACTTATGCATTCCAGAACCAGGGATATAACCACAGGCTGGGGTCAGTGACATGCTTCTCTCTTTGTGAGAAGAATGTGAGCTGAAGCCTTTTGGTCACCTGACTTCCATAAGCCCCTACTCTGACTGGTGGAAAACAGTGATGTTTTAAGTCTCCTGAAAATAGGATTTGTCCAGAACAACTGTCCAGTAGAGCAAAAAGGGTGTAACTATATCCTTTTTCTTAATGTACAGTTTTCTTGGTAAAAGGTCTTAGATCACTTTGGTGAAGGCTAGGAGAAAAAAATAACAACACAAATTTTTGAAAGCATCCCAGAGTCTGATATAGTTTAGATATTTATCCCCTCCACGCCTCATGTTAAATTTCGATCCCCAGTGTTGGGTGGAGCATAATAGGAGGTGTTTGTGTCATGGGAGTGAATCCCTTATAAATGGCTTCATGTTGTCTTTGTGATAATAAATGAGTTCTTGCTCTATTAGTTCACTCAAGAGCTGGATGTTGAAAAGGGATTGGCATCCCTCCCTTCACTCTTGCTCCTTCTTTTGCCATGTGACATGCCTGCATTCCCCTTGTCTTCACCATAATTGAAAACATCCTCAGGTCCTTACCAGAAACAAATGCTGTTACAACGGGTCATATACAGCATGCAACCCTGTGAGCCAAATAAACCACTTTTCCTTATAAATCACCTAGCCTCAAGTATTGCTTTTTAGCAACACAAAACAGACTAATACAGTATCCTTTCTCAAGGGTACCTGACTTCCTATTCATACAGTGGGTCTTGGAACCGTAAACTTGTTTAGTCTGGGAATTGATTGAGGGGCAGTGACTCTCTGTTTTATTCTGGTTAGATTTTTATTCACTGAGCTAGAATTGTTTTGCAAGATAAAAAATTGAGAATTTATTATTTTTCCTATGTATTTCACTTCTAGAAATGCCATGATCAGCTAGGCAATATCAATAAATTCATCTTGCTCCAACACCATAGGTCTAAGAACGTCAGACTATTCTGACTGCTGCTTTGATTCTGCAGTCTATTATAATAACCACCCTCACCTTACTTCTGGTGGTTGATTGCCACCAACTGTCCCTTGCTTCTCCAGGATCAAATTACTCCAACTGAATTATGTTTTCCAATTCAGTGACCAAAGTTCCTGCTGTCCACAGCTCTCATTGTAAGGTCTAGCAGACAGAGAAGAGCTCCAGAGACCTTTTCAAGGATGAAAGCATTCCTCTCACAAATTTATTTCTCAAGCCATGGCAAAATGTATGTCTTCTCAGTCTTCCCAGATGGAGCAAGTAGACTTTTTACATTTTTTTAACTCTTTTTTTAAGTTCAGGAGTACAAGTGCAGGTTTGTGACACAGGTAAACTTGTGTCATGGGGGTTACTTGTACAGATTATTTCATCACTCAGATATTAAAGCTACCACCCGTTAATGGTTTTTCCTGATCCTCTCCCTCCTTCCATCCTCTACCCTTTGAAAGGTCCCAGTATGTGTTGTTCCCCTCTATGTGTCCATGTGTTCTCATCATTTAGCTCCCACAAGTGAGAACATGAAGTATGTGGTTTTCTGTTCCTGTGTTAGTTTTCTAAGAATAACAGTCTCCAACTTCATCCATGTCCCTGCAAAGGACATAGTCTCATTCTTTCTTTAGGGCTGCAGAATATTCCGTGGTATATATGTACCACATTATCTTTATTCAGCGTATATTTGATGGACATTTAGGTTGATTCCATGTCTTTACTATTGTGAATAGTGCTTCAGTGAACATACATGTGCATGTGTCTTTATAATAAACTTAAAATGACAAACCCACTCTGATATTCCAATCTCTCTAAGCTCCAATCTCTCTAAGCCTGTGAATCCCTTACTATACATTAAACCAAAGCAAGTATGGCATTTCTAACTTGCCCTCTGTGGGTCACCTTTTGGTTCAGTTTTCAACCAACTAACCAATCAAAAAACTGTTAGAGTCCTTTCAAATTCACCCCAGTCTGAAGCAATGAATGCAGATTGTCTGCTTAATGAGTTTATATCAATAAATTCCATAAGTAAAGTTTATATCAATAAATTCATCCTCTTCCAACTTTATGTTTCTTCCATCACTATCCCACACCTTCATATCTTCTCCACACGTTTCTTAAATTTTTGTCTACATAAATTAGAAAACTCAAATAATTCTTTTGGAGTATAGCACATCTCCACATGGGTCACATTTTGTTTCTCACCTTTAAAGACCTGATTGGACATGAGTCTAATTATAGATCTAGAAGCAGAAGGGTAGTGGGATGGGACTTCAGGAAAATCAGCATTGTCTTGCATGGCAACTGCCTCTGGAGAGGCCCCTACTATTTCTCCAGTAGTCAGATTAATCCACACAGATGGAAGTGGAGAGACCACTCTAACTAGGGATTAGAATGTAATGCTAAAACTCATTAGAATGTAATGCTCCCACTTGCATTCAATATAGTTCTGGAAGTCCTACCAGAGCAATCAGTCAAGAGAAACAAAAGCCATCTACTTTGATAAAAAGGAAGTCAAAGTGTCCCTCTTTGCAGATGCTATTATCTTATACCTATGAAAACCTAAAGATGCCATCAAAAAATTCTTAGGCATAATAAATAAATTTAGTGAAGAGTAGAATAAAAAATCAACATACAAAAATTGGTAGCATTTCTATCACCAGTAATGAGCTAGCTGAGAAGGAAATCTAGCAGGCAATCTCATTTACAACAGCTATAAAAATAATAAAATATATAGAAATAAATTTTACCAAGGAAGCAAAAGACGGCTATAAGAAAAACTGTAAAACACTGATGAAATAAATTGGTGAAGACACAAAACTTGGAAAGGGATGCCATGCTTATGAATTGGAGGAAATAATATTGTTAAAATGACCATGCTGCCCTAGTAATCATCAGATTCAATGCAATTCTTATCAAAGTACCAATACCATTTTTAACAGAAATAGAAAAGATAATCCTAAGATACATGTGGAACCAAAAAAAAAAAAAAAAAAAAAAAGCGCAAATAGCCAAAGGAAAAAAAAATCAGTATATCCAAAGGCTATCTGTACCTCCATGTTTATAGTAGTGCTATTCACAATAGCAAAGACATAAAATCAACTACAGTATCCGTTAATGAATGAATGGGCAAAGAAAACTGGTATATATACACAATCGAATACTATTCAGGCAAAAAAAAGAATGAAATCATATAATTTGTAGCAACACAAATGGAACGGAGGTGGGGGTCATTATGTTAAATATAAGCCAATACAGAAAGATAAATTTTGCATGTTCTCTCTCTCTCATATGTGGAAGATGAAAAAAGTTGAACTAATGGAGGCAGAGAGTAGAATGATAGATACCAGAGGCAGAGAAGGGTATATGAGTGGGAGTGGGGATAAAGAGTGGTTGATTAGCAGGCACACACATACAGTTAGATAGAAGGAATACGTTCTAATGTTCGGTGGCAGAGTAGGGTGACTACAGTTAACAACAATGTATTGTATTTTTCAAAACTAGAAGGGAGAACTTGAAGTGTTCCCAATACTTAAAAATAATAAATATTCAAGGTGACAACCATCCCAAATAACCTGACTTGATCACTCCACTGTCTATTCATATGATACTATATCACATGTACCCCATAAATATGTACAAATATTATGTATCAATAAAAATAATTTTTAAAATAAAATTTTAAAAGAATTCAGTGTTCAACATCTCCAGTTCCACCATGGTCTTCCTACGATTCCCATTCATCTTTATAACCTCATTCTTTCCCAATTAGTGCTCTCACTTTAACATTCCACACTCTGCAAGGTTGTGAGTTTAACTGATTTTGTAATTCATTCAGTCACAGAATGAGATTCTGGGTTTGGTTTCAGTAGTCTCGGCCCTGCAGGTACAGGAGATGAGGACCTCCAGGACACAAATAGAAACTTTCAGGTAATTCATGCAGGACTCGAGTTGAGAATTTGAATCCTTGTCTCATTTTGTTTTCCCACTTTGTCCAGCAACATTAGGAGAAAATAGCAAATCTCATTAGATTCATTACTTTGAAAAAAAATATTCAAAAGTATCACATAATGTCCCAGGTCTTTGCTTCTTATAAGTGGTCAATAAGGAGTATCCAGTGGTGATAATTTTGCATATCTTTTGCCAAATCATGCCATATTCCATCAGTGTTCTCTTTATTGTTGGAAAGAGTCATTAGCATCTTTAAATCTAATCAGATTAAAGAGGAAATTCTAAAAACTAGAGACCCAATTTAGAAAACTCATCTTTAAAATTATGTTCCTTTAGAACCACTCTTGATACCAAAATCTGCATTAGGGTTCTTAGAGTCTTTCAGATAAATAGAACCTGTTGGCAAACTGGAGAAACAGTAGAGGCAATGGTACAGTTACAGTTTGAATGTTAGTATGCTCAAGACCTGGAAAGAACCAACGTTTCAGTTCAATTCTGAAAGCAGAAAGAAAAATAATCAGTGTTACAGACTGAAGACAGTCAAACAGGAAGAGTTCTCACTTACTGGCAGAAAGGTCAGCCTTTTTGTGCTATTCAGGCCTTCAGGGGACTAGATGAGCCACACCGCTCCCCCATTCTACGTTAGGGAAGGCAATCTTCTTTAAGCTCTATCTGCCAACTCAGGTGTTAAACTTATCCAGAAATGCCCTTACAGACATACACAGACTAATATTTGATTAATTCTTGGAATACCTCATGACTCTGGCAAGTTTATACACAAAATAAAACATCACAACACCTTATATGTACTATGCATTGTACATTAGGGACACTGATGTGGATAGAACACAGTTCCTTGTGTTCCAAAAAGTCACACTCATTGGGCAGAAACAGACATATGTGTGATTCAGTATTGTGAAAGTCACAAAGTTCTCCTTGGTAATACATTCTCTTTGGAAGGCTAGTGGTGTGCTTCACAGAACATGCAGCATTTGAAAATGAACAATAAGGGGCTTGATTGAAAATGACCTAAATGCCATGTGTCTTATCTTGACTCCCCCAGGAGCAGACCCTTAGATAAGCATTCAAGATGTTAATTTAGAAAGTTCCAGAAACACCAATGTTAGACTAAGGAAGTGAGACCAGGAAGATGAGGAAGCCACTGTAGGGTGAATTACTAAACTACTCTGGGCAACTGAAGCTTAATCAATGAGGGAATCCAGAAAAAGTGTTGATCATACTCCTCAGGTTTGTTGTTTCTCAGGAGTGAAGTATATTTTATATATCAACGCTTAGTCATTCCTTGAGGGCTACTTCTATGGTGTTAATCCCTTCATATTTCTGCCTTCTCATGTGCAAGGCAGAGGGGGTTCCGGTGGCTAGACAAAGCTCCCAGGCAAAGAGATGCAGAGGCTAATATTTGTTACTCAGATTTGCATACTGTGAAATGGCAAAATCTGCAGAAGCAGGAAGAACACCAACAGCATTCCTTACAACAAAGCTGGGAATTAGGATTTTATTCAGTAGATATTGGAGTTCCATTAAAAGCTGTTGAATGTAAGTTAAACAGAAAGTAAAAGACAGCTAAGAGAAAAATTGGTACCAGTTGCTCAGAGACAACTTGATATTTCGTTTCTCTCACCTTTCACCTATGGCCCTTCATTTCACTTTTTTTCCCCCGTATCTCATGAACTTTATTTTTTACCAGTACTATTTGGACACTAAAACCATGATCTCACTTAGATATTTACTTCAGTTTCACAATTGTCGTGGAAAGTCCCTGTACCTAGCTGTTAGCCATTGTCCTAACATGTTTAACCTTGAACTTCACCAAGGCCTACATTTTAAATTTCAAGTCTTGTCTGGAACTGTATTAGTACCTTTATCATTTGAGTCCATACTTCCTTTCTTTTGCCACACTAGCCACACTGAATAACCTTACATAGCCCCTCCATTCCAGCCACACTAAACTTCTCTTCATTTTTCTTACCCTGTATCCATTCATGCCACAGTGACTTTGTACATATTCTTCCCTTTGCCTGAAAGTTAGGCCTCTGGTTTTTCAAATAGTTATGTCTTCAAGTACTCACCACACACACACACACACACACACACACACACACACACAAACACACAGATGTATATGAGTGTGCATGTATATATTATATATGTAATACATATGTACATATTTTATATATATATATGTAGTGTGTGTGTGTGTGTATCCCTACTTTCCAGCACAATGCATATTATGTGGTACATGCAAAAACTACTTGCTTAATGAAGAGCACAGGAGAAAATAGCGGCTTTCAAAAGAGAGATAATGAGTCCAGGTTTACCCATCTTGATCCTGAAGGGAGCGTGTGCTATCCACAAATAAGTGGATTGTGAGATTTGATTAAGTGGTGTTTGGTACCAGGAGGGTAGTGGAGGGTCGTAGCAGCATGCATCTATTTGAATCTGATTCTGAAAAAACAACGTATGATTTAAATACGAAGGACGTTAGTTTTCTTTCCCTCTGCCCCCCACACCTTTTTCCATCTAGAAAACACACAGTAAGACAAATAAAACCACATATGAGGTGGGTGCAGTGGCTCACACCTGTAATCCCAGCACTTTGGGAGGCCAAGATGGGTGGACTGTTTTAGTCCAGAAGTTAAAGAAAAACCTGGGCAACATGGTGAAACTCCATCTCTACAAAAAAATATAAAACTTAGCCTGGTGTGGTGGTGGCATGCCCCTGTAGTCCCAGCTACTCAGGGGGCTGAGGTGGGTGAATTGCTTGAGCCAGGGAGGCAGAGATTACAGTTAGTTCACTGCACTCCAGCCTGGGTGACAGAGTGAGACCTTGTCACAAACAAAGAAACAAAAAACACAAACAGAAAATCCCACCTATGGCAGGACATCTTCAAAATGTAATAATTAGGGAGCAAGTACGAGATCTTAAAATTCAAACTATGGAAAGACTCTTTACTTGCCCCTCTGGATTCTTCCATATTCAAGTGAGACCAGTTTGAAAAAGCAGTAAAGATTCTACCTTCCTTTTTTCCAGTACTTTCTGTTGACATTTCACATGGATCTTGCTCTCAAATCCCTGCTTACTCATAAGTCATAGATCAGATTTTTAGGGGGTAGACTAAGTGTATGTATTTCTATAATTATAGAAGATTCACATGGAATAGCTTCCTTATAAATCAAAGTAGTTATATCTATCAGCAATCTTGGAGAACAGTGCTATTGTATCATTAATAAATTGTTTATACGCATGTCTACCATTTTATGAACCAGAATGAGATCCAACATTTCTTAAAAGGAAGTTTTCTGAATTTTATGTCTTGTCTCGCAGAAGTAACCTTTCTTTCTTCAGCAACAGAGCCACCACCAAGCTTCATAATGAGCAAACCACACACCAGTTTTCTTATGTTCTTATTAGACATGCCAGAAACAGAATTCATATCCAGTGATTTAGTAAATTTGTTAGTTTTATCTTTCTGATTTGGATATACCGCCATTTCAAGTTAAAGAAACTGCCTTCTAGGTCACAATGTGCTGGCATGTAAATGTACTGAACCAAGCATGATTTTCAGAGACAAATATAAATAATAGTGCATTTATTTTTGTTGCTCTTATGGCCAATGAAGAACTCTGGTCTTAGAAAACTACCTAGGTCACAGATTCCAATATGAAAAGACATCTGGAAACTGATGGGACACACTGAAGAGGAACAATAAATTATTAAGCCTAACTAAGAGCAATGTCCCCAGAAGCAAAACTGTCCAGAAATAGGTTTTTCCACTGGAAGGACATATGGGAGTCAGGAATCAAGGCAGGAGGTGCCTCTGATGAAAAGGATGTGGGACTCTTTGGCTCACTAATAGCTGTGAGAAGATGTCATAAAGATGGTTTTATAGTAAGAAGAACCATTCTCTGTTTCCACCACAGCCATGACGGCTGGTCATTTGGCTTGAATTTCAAAGGCTACACACAATTCTTTAGAAATCCAGGGAGAAACTTTGCTAAATAAGGGCCAAGTATTCTCAGTCAGAATGCATGCATAGTATCAGGAGCAAATGTTGGAAGCTACTTTATTTTATCACATAAGAATGCTGAAACTATTAAGAATATCTCTGTTTGAATGCATTTATAGTCTCTTAATATAAAAATTTTCACATGGCATGTATTCCTCAATGGTTTATCAATTTTAACACTTTTCTAGCAAGGATGACCTTTTTCTTCTATTTTATTATAAGGAAAGTGAACTTTAAAAAAATTATTTTTTTTGCACAATTTTCATCCCCAAGGGACTTTTTCAGTGATTTTTGTTTAGGGCTACAATATTGATTACTGAGTAACTAGATTAACACTAATATGTTTTCATACCACTTAACATTTAAAAAAGCTGACGAACACTGTCAGATAGTCTACACAAGCAGCTGTTCTACTTGCTAGTAGTTTAAAGTTTTTAATCCATTAGCAATACAAGATAATGGTGTCTTTGATTTAAAATGTAATAAAAATTTAGTACACTGATACTCTGCTTTCATCACTTTTGAATATCTAATCCACCAAATATTTTGAGATTTCCAGTGTGTGAACACTCAAAACCAGCTTAGTGGCTACCTCTGAGCTTCCCAACCAATGCAGCACACCAGTCAATTTGACTTGTGTTGTTTCTTGAATTGACCAGTTATTTGTTTGACATCATTGGACAACTAAGGTAAAAGTTGAATTACTATGCATATAATGTAAACTCTGGGTGTGCAGTGGCAGCTTATACACAACATTCCCCAACAATCCGACACTTACTTTTACTGCCCCTCTTTGGATATTTCAATTTCATTTCTTCTTTAGGTGAAGGGACTGTATTGACACAGCATGCACATTTATTCTCTTACTTTTAGTGAGTGCCCACCATGTCCTAGGCATTTTGCTGGATCTATGAGGTACAGTAGTGATCTAAAAGCAACCAGGACCATACACTCATTTCGAAGGCATTTTCTCTCTCAGCCATCTCTGTCTTTTTGCCATCCTTTGTTTCATGACAGAAGAATTGTTCTTCTCATTTGAGTATACAAACCTGATCTTCCTTAGTCATGTACTGGTCAGACTGTTCCCCTGCAGAACCAGCCCCTGCTAAGTTGATATGATCTGCAACAGTGTAAAATCCAATGTCCCACTTGCTCCTTTGCTGCACACCATGCCCCCTAGCCTGACAACGAAGAACCATAAGCGTACAGTTCTTCAGAAAAGCTGCTTTCCTGACAGGCATTAGAAGAAAGGGGAGATTTTTGTGTAGCTCAACAAATGTCATCTTTTCACACCAATATTTTAATTATTGTCTTTGTAAATATTATGGAGGTTATGGCGTTATCAGTGGTACCGTAGAGCCATAGAGAGACATCTGGGAGATGCCGAGCAGAAAGAGCTCCTGAGAAACAATTCCTTCTTCCTTTTTTTTTTTAAATCATGCAAGAACTCAGTTACCAAGTTGTTAAGTGTCTTTGTTCACACAGTGCTTGCTTGGGAATCTAAAATGAGTGAAAACAGAAGAGATAAAATCTAAGCATAACTTATATCTGAAGTCTAATTCATTATTATAAAAATGCAAGTTTAATTATAGTGATAAATTACTATTCTTCTAAAGGGTCAAGTCTCCCTAGATTCCTTCAATTACTCTACTTAGAAAAATAACTATAATTTCTTCTTTCAAATACCAAAATTAACAAAAATACTACTAATTCTCTGGGAACCAGGAAGAAAAGAGACTAGAACACACTCATCCATAAGCATGTGCAGTTAATATATTTTTAGTATCTATAAGGAAGTAAGTTTTTTTTTCTTGGACAAAAGGGTCTGTATGATATATTCTGTTTCCACTTTTTGAATAAAAATACATTCAAGGTTTTTAACACTTTTACCTTATTTTTATTTCTAAAATTGTCCTAAGGCAATGTGATTTTTGTAAAATGGCCTAATGGCCCAAAATCATTTACTGCCAATGCCTAATTCGAAATCCAATGTTCTAGAGAAATGTGTGGCCTTAACCATGCCAAAATGTCTTATTTTATGTTTAAATGGTCACAGATTTAATAATGGGCTGTAAAATAAAAGATTGCATTTAACTACATCCTTTACTTTTCAAGCACTCATCCAAGTATGCACAAACACAAGGGAATGCCATACGCTTTAAATCCATGAGCATCATGGAAAAGGGCCGCTCTAGGCTCTGTACGCATTAACAAATTATGTCCCATTAGGTCAATGCAGAAATTAATTGTGGGATTCTTTTCAAATCCACATTGTTTCCTGGCTCTGTTGCTGGCCACTCAATTAGACACCTCTCAAGACCTTTGTGCTGGACTAAACGCAGCTAATTGTTCCATTTTTGCATGGAGTGATTCATCTCCCAGATATCTCAGACCTTTCAGCAGCTCTGCTCCACCAATATCTCGACATATGAAAATAGAGGTATTTGGGACTTGGGCAGAGGGGAAAGATTGGGAAGCAAATAGAGTAGGGTATTCTTTACCCCTGCCCTTTGATATGATTAATCTTCAGTGAGAAAGGACTCCTGAATCATTCTCTTGACAGGACAACCCCCTTGCCCTATCTGGCTCCCCACGTGAGGAGCGATGGATGAATGCTTCCTTTTTTCCCTTCCTCCAGGTGCAGGCCTATTCACACTTGAACCTGACAGCACATAATAGAACAGTTTCTACTCACCCGTTGCCTCAGCTCTGTATTCTCTCCTCCAATGTTTCTCATTTGTCCACATCCTAGTGACAGAGCCAGTCAAACTGAAAATGCGTGAAAACCCAAAGACAGTCATTTATTTCCTTGGAGCACTGATATGTGTACATGTGTGTGCGTATGTGTGAGTGTTCTTATAGGAAGCATACCTTCAGAGTAAATCTATGCAGAAATATTCTTACATCTCTTACATATCTAAACTACTGGGTTAGCTTGAGTGCTTGAATTTTTGCTTTGGCTTGGCATTTTTTCTTCAACTCTTTCCTTTACCCAGAGCAAATAGTGTCATTCATTCATTGTAACAATTGAGTATATAATAATGGATGTTTTGAAATTGAGAGAGGTGTCCAGACCTGCTATCTTTGTTGTACCAATCACATTTAAAGGAGCCAATAATTTGTTACAATATAATTTAGTTTTAAATTGAACACAGGAAGACTAAAATCTTCTGATTTAAAGTGAGATGAAAAATTGGCACCTACAACAATGTTTTAACTTTAATTTTTTTTATATAAATAAACAACTTTGGAAAAATAAAAAATAAAAAAGAATAAGTTAATTATATCAACATCCTATATCTTCTAAGTAGTCTGCCAGAAGAAGGATCTCATTATATTTGAACTGACAGACCAAGGGATACCTAAATCCATCCCTGTTTATCACTTACTTTCCAAGGGATCTTGAGGTTACCAGCAGAAGTAAGTGCATATTGGTCAAAAGCCAATGGAAAACAAGAACATATTTTGATCAACTCAGTGCTTAAGACCTACCAGCAAAAAGGTTTGACAAAACTGAATCTCCCTCCTTGACCTGTAACCCAAGTCTTAAGAGTTACCGATTGGTCACATGGCCAATCTTAAGAGTTACCCAAGTCTTAAGAGTTACCGATTGGTCACAAGCAGTGGTCAGCACAATGTGAACATAAAGAGAGTAAAGAAAGCAGGCTTCCTGGGCTTCAACAGCTATTGCTCCTTTCACATGGAGCGAGTGAGAAGAGAAACAGTTCCTACTGAACCCTTGGCCACTCTGCCATTTATAACTGGATCCAGGTGAATGTCCTGAGCTCAACATTATGATTAGCAAATCTTCCTCATCTTTTTGGGAGGAGATGGTAGTAATGAACCAAGAGGTAGACACAGAGTGCATTCTTTCCTACGTATTTATTGTAATAGGATCTAAAGACATTCTCAGCATGGCTCATTCAAAGATCCTGCCTTTAATGGGGAAAAATTAGCTCCACAAATAAAACATAAAATAAAAAGTTTGAAATTCTATGTAAAATGTACAGAACTAGGCAAATGATATTAATGAAGTTTTTAAAACATTATTTGAATGTAAAGCATTTAAGGCATGAGATTCTTTTTCATACTGAGCTTCCATACATGTAGAGTTGGAAGGTTGTCTCAAGTCATTACACAAAATCCAATTCTAAACAGGTGCTTAGGGTCATGGGTTCAGTTCATTCATTGAATGTACTTCCTTTGGACTCAGTCAACTAAACTCAATGCAGGAGAGAACTTAATAAAAGAAAGGAAATCCTACCAGGACTTGCTCCAAGGAATCTCAGGGTTTTAAACCTATTGCTTGGCCTCCATATGCCTTCAGGTTAACCATATGTAAACAATTGCTACTTTTCACACCAGAAGCAGGCTACCTTTCAGAGGTGGACTGATTCCTTGGCCATAAAGTTTATAAGTCTACCGGCTCAGTTTATGAAGTGCTCAGGCATCTTTTGGAAGGAAAGGTGCTGTATAGTGGCAAGGGCTCTAAGGTGAGAAGGAAAGGAAACTCAGCCAAGAAGCCTAAGTCTCATTAGCTCATATATGACTATTGCAATGAAATGATACACATTCTAAGAGAATTAAGACTGATTTGCAGCACTGAAATGCCCATGAGCTGGTTAAAGCACACAGCCATTACCTGCTCTGCTTCTGAAGGCTATGAAGTATAGGAAAGCCCAAAGAAAAGTTGGATGAAGTAACAATAAGTTCTTTTTGGCTGCAATGAGTCTTGTTCCTGCTGTAGACTTCAGGCAATCCCTCAGTGGATGGTTTTTCACTGGAGGTTAGCAGGAGTTATATGAAGACTTGGAGGATTTGAATCAAATTCCCTCAGTTTTCAGCACTTTCATCATAATTTGGACTTTCTCGTATGAGTATGTCTACATTAACTCCAGAATTAGATGCAACTTTGCTTTTTTTAGTCACATGTCCTACTGGAAGCTTCTTTTCCCTTTAAAGGAGAATCAGATACTACTTTCTTTCAAGGTAGGGAAGTTAGTTTTGCTATGTAATATACACAAACGGCTGACTTAAATTAAAAATTTTTAATTTTCTTAGGACACTGTATTGTAGTCTCAATATGTCCCCTCTCAGCCCAAAAATTCAAGTGTCGAAGATTCATCCCAATGTGATGGTATTTGGAGGCAGGGCTTTTGGGAGGTGATTAGGTCATGAGAGTGAAGCCCTCACAAATAGAATTAGTGCCCGTATAAAAGAGGTCCCAGAGAGGTCACTCATCCCTTCCACCATGTGAATACACAGACAATGAGAAGACAATTATCTATGGACCAGGAAATGGGTCCTCACCAGACAAGAAATCTACTGGCACTTGGATCTTAGACTTCGTAGCCTACAGAACTGTGATAAATAAATGTTTGTTGATTAATCCACCCAGTCTATGTATTTTTGTTATAGCAGTCAGAACAAACTTAGATATACTGTAAGTTGGCACTTTGGGCTGAGCTTAGCTAGGATTGCTTATCTTTGCTCCATGAAGTGTTGTTAGAGTGTATCAATGTGTTTGTGGTCAGTTGGTGGCTGATGGTTTCATTAAAATGCCTGATGGTTGGATAGCTGGCTATAGGGACATGGCAGTAACTTGACCATATATGGCTCATTCTCTAGCAGACTAGCTCATGCTTATTCTTGTGGTGGTAGTCAGAGTTCCTCAGAGTTGCAAGAAAAGAGCAGCTCCAGTATTCAAGCACATTTCCAGCCTCTACTTACGTCAGATTTTCTAATGTCCTGTTGGCTAACACTATATCACATGACAAAATGTAGAAATAAACTCCATGCTTTGAGGGTAGGAGCTACAAAGTCTCATTGAAAAAAAAAAAAAAGCATAGATTCAAGAAGAGAAAGCATTTGTGCTCAGTTTTACAATTGACCATATAAGGCAAAAAATAAAAAGAAAGCTGGATATATTTCTGTCCTAAGTGCATTCAGTTCTGCTTATTGAGGAGAAAATGTTGAGTCTTTCATAGTATGATATTTTTGTTTAAAATTTCCCTCTCATAGTATGTGCACTTTAATGAAGTACAGTTATTTCCAGAAAGATACGCTTATTACATCCCTTAAAATACAAATAAAAGAAAATTATAAAGGAAAATAAAACAATTCCAAGTAGATATTCCCCCCTTTTTCTCTTCCTTTTAGACTTGCCTGTAAAGCAAAATGAAACATGTGGTGAACCTATTCACACTTTCTCACATTTAGTAAATAACTTCATACATTTATTTTTATATGTGAAATAAAATTATATTCATTCCAATTCTGCCACTAACCAGCTGTGTGGCTTTGGCAAGTTACTTAAACCATTTATGCCTCAGTTTCCTCATTATTAAAATGAGAATAATAAAAGTTCCTCCCTCAGAAGTTACAGTAAGAATTAAAAGACATTATTTTTAGAGTATGTTAAACAGTGCCTGAAATATAGCTATGTTTATTTTTTTTATTTTTTTATTTTTTTTTTAATTTTTGAAAGAAAAAGAGAGGAAAGAAAGTGAGAGTGAAAGAAAGAAAAAAAAGAATGTAAGAGAGAATGAAAGAGGAAGAGAAAGAGGGAGAGAGAATGAGATTTTTGTTCTATTGCCCAGGCTAGAATGCAGTCTAAAAATGGG
>CAUYLG010001723.1:0-55995 GCA_963573385.1 Cacajao melanocephalus | reverse complement strand
ATAAAAAATGATGAGTTCGTGTCCTTTGTAGGGACATGGATGAATCTGGAAACCATCATTCTCAGCAAACTGATGCAAGAAGAGAAAATCAAACACCACATGTTCTCACTCATGGGCGGGTATTGAACAATGAGAACACATGGACACAGGGAGGGGAGCATCACACACTGGGGCCTGTTGAGGGGGAATAGGGGAAGGGCAGCGGGGGGTAGGGAGGGTGGGGAGGAATAACATGGGGAGAAATGCCAGATATAGGTGACGGGGGGATGGAGGCAGCAAACCACATTGCCATCTATGTACCTATGCAACAATCCAGCATGATCTGCTCATGTACCCCAGAACCTAAAGTAAAATAAAAAATATAAAAGAAACTGTGACCTTGGAAATCATTTAAGTTCTTAGCATAAACGTCTGAGTATTTATTACTGAAAATCCCTTCAAAACTGGGAAATCTGCAGACACATGAACTTTTTATCATGAAAGTTGTCATTTATTTGTGAAGCAAACATACATTTACTTCTTACTCCATGTAAGGCACCGTGTTAGATCCTAAGATTACAAAGTAACATATAAAATATAGAATATGTTCTCAATACCCTAGCATGTAATGGAGAGAGGGAACGACAGAAATTCTCCATCATTATGGATCTCACTTCCTTGCACTAATAGCTTTAGTCATTGATTGCGAAATCATAAACTTCATTTTAGGGGTTCTGCCTATGGTCTCCCCTTTATTATGTTAGAATTGGACTCTTGTACCACAGACAGGTTTTTACAATTTTTCATTATTAGCCAGGGACCATCCATCACTATTTCAAAGAAGTCTGGACTTGAAAACCTGCAAATAATGACTTTTGTGACTATTTACTTTGTTGATTTTATTAACCATTCAATTGTAGGGGCTCAAGAGCTTATATGCTAATCAAAAACTCTCTGCTAATTTTTTTACCCTACACTTTCACTCTAGCTAAAAGGCATCAGCCAAAAAATACCAAGGAGACCATACCAGAGTGCAATATCTCTTGGTATGACACAGATAGCCTAGAATCATTGCTTTATACAATTAAGGGGGAAAGGAAAAATTTAAAGTTCTATTTGTGTTAATGTGAATTACCAAAATATTATTTTAAATTTAAACTTATACTTAAAATTGTTATTTTTAATAGTTACATTTAGGCAACGTATACTTTGACTCATTTTTTGGATGCATAGGTCTTCTTTTAAGTTCATGGGTACATGTGCAGATTTGTTATACAGGTAAACTCATGTCATAAAGATTTGTTATACAGATTATTTAGTCACCCAGGTATTAAGGCTAGTATTCACTACTTATTTATCCTGATCTTCTCCCTCCTCCCAAACTCCACCCTCTGACATGTCCCAGTTTCTG
Source organism: Cacajao melanocephalus (assembly GCA_963573385.1). Taxonomy (NCBI): domain Eukaryota; kingdom Metazoa; phylum Chordata; class Mammalia; order Primates; family Pitheciidae; genus Cacajao; species Cacajao melanocephalus. Next base: position 54,605 of record CAUYLG010001723.1, on the reverse strand, counting down.
CTGTTCCCTTCTATGTTTCCATGTGTTCTCATCACTTAGCTCCCACTTACAAGTAAATACATGCAGCATTTGGTTTTATGTTCCTGAATTAGTTTGCTAAGGATAATGGTCTCCAGCTCTATCCACATGCCTGCAGAGGAAATGATCTCATTCTCTTCTATGGCTGCATAGTACTCTATGATGTATATGTACCATGTTTTCTTTATCCAGTCTACCATTGATGGCCCCTTTGTTGATCCCATGTCTTTGTTATTGTGAACAGTGCCACAATAACATGCATGTGCATATATCATTATAATAGAACAATTTATATTCCCTTGAGTATGTACCCAGTAATAGGATTACTGGGTTGAATGGTGTTCCTGTTTCTGGGTCTTTGAGGAATCACCACACTGTTTTCCACAACAGTTGAACTAATTTACACTCCCACCAACAGTATATAAACATTTCCTTTGCTCCACAGCCTTGCCAGCATCTCTCTTTTTTTTTTTTTTTAACTTTTTAACAATAGTCATTCTGACTAGTGTAAGATGCTTTCTCATTGTGGGTTTGATTTTTATTTCTCTAATGACAAGAAACTTAAACAAATCGATAAGAAACTTAAACAAATATGCAGAATGTTCCTATGTTAAGAATGATATTTCCTAGGTTATCTTCCAGGGATTTTATAGTTTTGGGTTTTATATTTAAGTCTTTAATCCATCTTGAGTTAATTTTTTAATATTGTGTAAGGAAGGGGGTTCAACTTCAATCTCCTGCATATGGCTAGCCAGTTATCCCAGCAACATTTATTAAGTAGATAGTCCTTTCCTCATTGCTTGTTTTGTCTGCTTTATCAAATATCAGATGGTTGTAGGTGTACAGCCTTATTTCTGGGCTCTCTCTTCTGTTCCATTGGACTACGTGTCTGTTTTTGTACAAGTACCATGCTGTTTTGGTTACTGTAGCCCTGTACTAGAGTTTGAAGTCAGGTAGTGTGATGCCTCCAGCTTTGTTCTTTTTCCTTAGGAATTCCTTTGTTATTTGAGCTGTTTTTCAGTTGCACATGAATTTTAAAATAGTTTTCTTCTCATTCTGTGAATAACTTAATTGGTAGTTTGACAGAAATATCATTTAACCTGTAAATTGTTTAGGACAGTACAGCCATTTTTACAATATTGATTCTTCCCATCCATGAGCATGGAATGTTTATTTGTTTGTGTCATCTCTGATTTCTTTGAGCAATGGTTTTTAGTTCCCATTGTAGAGATCTTTCACCTCCCTGGTTAGCTGTATTCCTAGGTATTTGATTCTTTTTGTGGCCATTGTGAATGGGATTGTGTTTCTGATTTGGCTTTTGGAGTGACTGTCGTTGGTATATAGGAATACTGGTGATTTTTGTATGTTGATTTTATATCCTGAAACTTTGCTGAAGATGTTTATCAGCTGAAGTGGCTTTTAAGCCAAGACTATGGGGTTTCCTAGATATGGAATTATGTCACCGACAAATGGTGATAGTTTTACTTTCTCTCTTTCTATTTGGATGCCTTTATTTCTCTCCCTTGCCTGATTGCCCTGGCCAGGACTTCCAATACTACATTGAATAGGAGTGACATGAGAGAGCATCCTTGCCTTGTGCCAGTTTTCAGGAAGAATGCTTCCAGCTTTTGCTCATTTGGTATGGTGTTGGCTGTGGGTTTGTCATAGATGGTTCTTACTATTTTGAGGTTTATTCCTTTTATACCTATGTTATTGATAGTTTTTAACATGAAGTGATGTTAAAGGTTATTGAAAGCCTTTTCTGCATCTATTGAGATAATCATGTGGTTTTTGTCTTTAGTTCTGCTTATGTGATGGATCACATTTATTGATTTGTGTATGTTGAACCAACTTTGCATCTCTGGGACAAAGGCTATTGTTCACGGTTGATAGGCTTTTTGGTGTGTTGCTAGATTTACTTTGCCAGTATTTTGTTGAGAATTTTTGCATCAATGTTCATCAAGGATATTAGCCTGAAGGTTTCTTTTTATGTTATATCTATTCCAGGTTTGGGTATTAGGATAATGTGAGCCTCACAGAATGAGTTAACAGGGAGTCCTTCCTCTTCAATTGTTTGGAATAGTTTCAGTAAGAATGGTATCATTTCTTCTTTGTATATCTGGTAGACTTCAGCTGTGAAACCATCTTGATATGGTTTGGGTGTCCCCAACAAAATCTCAATTTGAATTGTATCTCCCAGAATTCCCACATGTGGTGGAAGGAACCCATGGGGAGGTAACTCATGAAGGCCTCTTTCCAGTACTATTCTCATGATAGTAAGTCTCAATAGATCTGATAGGTTTATCAGGGGTTTCCATTGTTACTTCTTCCTCCTTTATCTCTTGGCTCCACCATGTAAGAAGTGCCTTTTGCCTCCCGTCATGATTCTGAGACCTCCCTAGCCATATGGAACTGCAAATATAATTAAACCTCTTTTTCTTCCCAGTCTCGGGTATGTCTTTATCAGCAGTATGCAAAGCGACTAATACAGTAAATTTGTACGAGTAGAGTAGTGCATTGCTGAAAAGATACCCAAAAATGTGGAAGTGACTTTGGAACTGGGTAACAGGCAGAGGTTGGAACAGTTTGTGGGGGCTCAGAAGAAGACGGGAAAATGTGGAAAAGTTCAGAACTTCCTAGAGACTTGTTGAATGGCTTTGCCCAAAATGCTGATAGTGATACAAACAATAAGGTCTAGGCTTAGTTGGTCTCCGACAGAGATGAGGAACTTGTTGGGAACTGTTATGTTTTAGTGAAGAGACTGGCAGCATATTGGCCCTGCCCTAGAGAGGTGTGGAACATTGAACTTGAGAGAGATGATTTAGGGTATCTAGCAGAAGAAATTTCTAAGCAGCAAAGCATTCAAGAGGTGACTTGGGCACTGTTAAAGGCATTCAGTTTTATTAGGGAAGTAGAGCATAAAAGTTTAGAAAATTTGCAGCCTCACTATGCAACAGAAAAGAAACACCCATTTTCTTGGGAGAAATTCAAACCAGCTACAGAAAGTTGCATAAGTAGCAAGGAGCCTAATATTAATATCCAAGACTGCAGGGAAAATGTCTCCAGGCCAAGTCAGAGACCCTCACTGCAGCCCTTCCCATCACATGCCCAGAAACCCAGGAGAAAAAAAGTGATTTTGTGGGCTGGGCCCAGAATCTCCAGGCTGTGTGCAGCCTAGGGACTTGGTGCTGTGTGTCCCAGCCACTCCAGCTGTGGCTGAAATGGGTCAACATACAGCTTGGGCTGTTGCTTCAGAGGGTAGAAGCCCCAAGCCTTAGCAGCTTCCATGTGGTGTTGAACCTGCAGGTGCACAGAAGTCAATAATTGAGGTTTGGGAACTTTCACCTAGATTTCAGAAGATGTATGGAAATGCCTGAATGCTCAGGCAAAAGTTTGCTGCAGGAGCAGGGACCTCATGGAGAACCTCTGCTAGGGCTCTGTGGAAGGGAAATGTGGGTTTGGAGCCCCCACACAAAGTTCTCACTGGGGCACTGCTTAGTGGGGCTGTGAGAAGAGGGCCACCATCTTCCAGACCCCAGAATTATAGATCCATTGACAGCTTGCACTGCGTGCCTGGAAAAGCCACAGACACTCAACATCGGCCCATGAAGCAGCAAGGAAGGGGGCTGTACCCTGCAAAACAATGGGGCAGAGCTGCCCAAGACCATGGGAACCCACCTCTTGCATCAGTATGACCTGGATATGAGACCTGAAGTCAAAGGAGAGCATTTTGGAGCTTTAAAATTTGACTGTCCCACTGGATTTAGACTTGCATGGGCCTGTAACCCAATTTTTTGGCCAATTCCTCCCATTTGGAATGACAGTATTTACCCAATACCTGTATCCCCATTTAATCTAGAAACTAACTAGCTTGCTTTTGATTTTACAGGCTCACAGGCGGAAGGGACTTGCTTTATCTCATATGAGATTTTGGGCTATGAATTTTTGGGTTAATGCCAAAATTAGCTAAGTTTTTGGAGAAGTGTTGAGAAGGCATAATTGGTTTTGAAATGTGAGGACATGAGATTTGGAGGGGCCAGGGCAGAATGATATGGTTTGGCTGTGTCCCCCACCCAAATCTCAACTTCAATTGTATCTCCCAGAATTCCTATGTCTCATGAGAGGGACCCAAGAGGAGGTAATTGAATCATGGGGCTGGTCTTACCTATGTTATTCTTGTAATAATGAATAAGTCTTATGAGATCTAACAGGCATATCAGGGGTTCCTGCTTCTGATTCTTCCTCATTTTTCTCTTGCTGCTGCCATGTAAGAAGTGCCTTTCTCCTCCAGCCATGATTCTGAGACCTCCCCAGCCATGTGGAATTGTAAGTCCAATTAAACCTCTTTTTCTTCTCAGCCTTGTGTATGTCTTTACTAGCAGCATGAAAACTGACTACTACACATCTGGTCATGGCCTTTTTTTGGTGGGCAGGCTATGTATTACTGAATTAATTTTGGAGTTTATTATTGGTCTATTCAGGGATTCATTTTCTTCCTGGTTTAGCCTTGGGAGGGTGTATGTATCCAGGAATTTATCAGTTTCTTCTGTTTTCTGGTTTGTGGGCATAAGGTGTTCACAATATTCTCAAATGGTTATTTGTATTTCTGTGGGGTCAGTGGTAATATCCCCTTCGTCATTTCTGTTGTGTTTATTTATATCCTCTCTCTTTTCTTCTTTATTTTTCCAGATAGTGGTCTATTTTATTATTTTCTTCAAAAATTCAACTGGATTTGTTGATAGTTTTTCATGTCTCAATCTCCTTCAGTTCAGCTCTGATTTTGCTCATTTATCTTCTGCTAGTTTTGGAGATGGTTTGTTCTTGGTTCTTATTTATAGTCCATTTTCATGCTACTGATAAAGATATACCAGAGACTGGATAATTTATTAAGAAAAAGGTTTAATGGACTTACAGCTCCAGGTGGCTAGTTAGGCCTCATAGTCATGGTGGAAGGTGAAAGGCATGCCTTACATGGCAGCAGACAAAAGAAAATGAAAGCCAAGTGAAGGGGAAACCCCTTATAAAACCATCAGATCTAATCAGACAAATTTACTACCATGAGAACAGTAGTAGTGAATCACCTTTATGATTCAATTATCTTCCATGAGGTCCCTCCCATGACATGTGTGAGATTTGGGTGGAGACACAGCCAAACCATATCATTCCACCCCTGGCCCCTCCCAAATCTTACGTCCTCACATTTTGAAACCAATCGTGCCTTCCCAACAGTCCCCTAAAGTTCTTAACTCATTTTAGTATTAACTCAAAAGTCCACAGTCCATAGTCTCATGAGACAAGGCAAGTCCATTCCACCTATGAGCCTGTAAAATCAAAAGCAAATTAGTTACTCACAAGATACAATGGGGATATAGGCAATGGCTAAATACACTCATTGCAAATGGGAGAAATTGACCAAAATTAAGGGGCTAGAGGATCCATGCAAGTCCAAACTCCAGCAAGGCAGCAAAATCTTAAAGCTTTGAAATGATCTCCTTTGATTCCATGTCTCATATCCAGGGCACATTGATGCAAGAGGTAGGTTAGCATGGTCTTGGGCAGCTCTGCCCTTGTGGTTTTGCAGAGTACAGCCCCCACTCCTGGCCGCTTTCACAGGCTGGAATTGAGTGTCTGTGGCTTTTCCAGGTGTATAGTGCAAGCTGTCGGTGGATCTATCATTCTGGGGTCTGGAGGACAGTGGCCTTCTTCTCACAGCTCCACTAGGCAGTGCTCCAGTGGGGACTCTGTATGGGGGCTCTGACCCCACATTTTCTTTCCACACTACTCTAGCAAAGGTACTTCATGATGGTTCCTCCTTTGCAGCAAAGTTTTGCCTGGATATCCAGGCATTTCCATACATCTTGTGAAATCTAGGCCGAGGTTTCCAAACCTCAATTACTGACCCACAGGCTCACCACTACGCAGAAAATGCCAAGGCTTTATACTTGCATGCTCTGAAGTCATAGCCCAATCCGTACCTTGGCCCCTTGTAAGCCATGCCTAGAGCAGCTTGGGTGCAGGGCACCGAGTTCCTAGGCTGCAAACCACAGGGAAACACTGGCCTGGCCCACAAAACCATTTTTTTTTTCTGCTAGGCCTCCAGGCCTGTGATAGAAGGTGCTGCCACTAAAGCCTTTGGCATGCCCTGGAAACTGTTTCCATTGTTTTGGTGATTAACATTTGGCTTCTCATTACTAATGCAAATTTCTGTAGCTGGCTTGAATTTCTCCTCACGAAATAGGTTTTTCTTTTCTATTGCATTATCAGGCTACAAATTTGCTGAACTTTTATGTTCTGTTTTTCTTTTAAAACTGAATGCTTTTAACAGTATCCAAGTCACTTCTTGAATGTTTTGCTGCTTCACTATTTCATCCAACAGATAACCTAAATTCTCTCCCTCCAAGTTGAAAGTTCCACAAATCTCTAGGGCAAGGGCAAAATGCTGCCAGTCTCTTTGCTAAACCATAGCAAGAGTCACTTTTACTACAGTTCCCAACAAGTACCTCATCTTCATCTGAGACCACCTCAGCCTGGATTTCATTGTCCATATCATTATCAGCATTTTGATCAAAGCCCTTCAACAAGTCTCTAGGAAGTTTCAAACTTTTCCACATTTTCCTGTCTTCTGATTTCTCCAAACTGTTTCACCCCCTGCCTGTTTCTTAGTTCCAAATCACTTCCACATTTTCAGGTATCTTTAGAGCAGCACCCCACTCCTGGCACCAATTTACTGTATTAGTCCATTTTCATGCTGCTGATAAAGATGTAACTGAGACTGGATAGTTTATAAAGAAAAAACATGGCTGGAGAGGCCCCACAATCATGGCAGAAGACAAAAGTCACGTCTTACATGGCGGCAGACAAGAGAGAAAAGAGAAACCCCAATTGAAAAGAGAAACCCCTTATAAAACCATCAGATCCTCTGAGACTTATTCACTACCACAAGAACAGTATGGGGGAAACTGCCCCCATGATTCAATTATCCCCCACAGGGTACCTCCTACAACACATGGGAATTATTGGAGCTACAATTCAAGATGAGGTTTTGGAAGGGACACAGCCAAATCAAATCAGTTCTATAGTTTTTTTAGTTGTGATTTTAGGTTGTTAAATTGAGATCTTTCTAATGTTTTAATGTGGGCATTTAGTGCAACAAATTTCCCTTTTATCACTGCCTTAACTGTGTCCCACAGATTCTGGTATGTTGCAGGTCTTGTCTCATTAGTTTCAGAGAACTTCTTGATTTCTCTCTTAATCTCATTATGTACTCAAAAGTCATTCAGGAACAGTTTATTGAATCCCATGTAATTGTATTGTTTTGAGTGAATTTCTTAGTCTTGATTTCTACTTTTATTGTGCTGTGTCATAAGAGAGTAGTTGTTATTTAAGTTCTTTTGCATTTGCTGAGGAGTGTTTTTGTCAGATTATGTTCTCTATGGTGATGAAGGAGTGTTTTGACGTGGAGAGTTCTGTAGATATCTATCAGGTTCATTTGAACCAGTGCTGAGTTCAGGTCCTAAATATCTTTGTTAATTTTCTGGCTTGATCTGTCTAGTACTGTCACTGGAGTGTTGAAGTCTCCCACTATTTTGTGTGGGAGTCTAAGTCTTTGAAGGTCTCTAAGAACATGCTTTATGAATGTGGGTGCTCCTGTGTTGCATCCATATATATTTAGGACAGTTAGTTCTTCTTGTTGAGTTGAACCCTTTACCATTATGTAACACCCTTTTTTTAAATCCTTGTTGGTTTAAAGTCTATTTTGTATGAAATTAGGATTCCAACCCATGTGTTTTTTTTTTGTTTTTTTGTTTCTGTTTTCCCTTTGCTTGGTGGATTTTATTTTCATTCCTTTACTTTGAGCCTACAGGTGTCACTGCACGTTAAATGGGTTTCTTGATGATAACATACCAATGGGTCTTGGTTCTTCATCTAGCCTGTCACTCCATGCCTTTTAATTGGGGGAATTTAGCACGTTTAAATTCAAGGTTAGTAGTGATATGGCTGGATTTGATCCTGTCATCATGATGTTAGCTGGTTATTATGTAGACTTGTGTGTTACTTTAGTATCACTGGTCTGTGTACTTAAGAGTGTTCTTGTAGTGGCTAATAGTTTTTCCTTTCCATATTGAGTACTTCCTTCAGGACCACTTATAAGGCAGGTCTGGTGGTAATAAATTCCCTCAGCATTGTCTGAAAACAATCTTACTTATCTTTTGCTTATAAAGCTTAGTTTGGTCGGATGTGAAATTATTCATCGGAATTTTTTCATTAAAAATGTTGAATATTGGCCCCCAGTCTCTTCTGGTTTGTAGGGCTTCTGCTATGTTTATGAAGCTTAGTTTGGTCAGATATGAAATTATTCATTGGAATTTTTTCATTTAAAATATTGAATATTGGCCCCCAGTCTCTTCTGGCTTGCAGGGTTTCTGCTAGCAGGTCTTCTGTTAGACGAACGGGCTTCACTTTGTAAGTAAACTGACCTTTCTCTCTAGCTGCTTTTACCATTTTTTTCTTTCATTTTGACCTTAGAGAATCTGGTGATTATGTGTCTTGGGAAGGCTCTTCTTGCGAAGTGCCTCATTGGGGTTTTCTGCGTTTCCTTAATTAGAATGTTGGCCTCTCTAAGTTGGAGACATTCTCTTGGATAGTATTCTAAAACACGTTTTCCAAATTGGTTTCATTCCCCCCATATCTTTCAGGGACATCAATGAGTCATAGATTTGGTCTGTTTACATAATCCCATATTTCCTGGAGGTTTTGTTTGTTTCTTTTTATTCTTCTTTCTCTATTCTTGTCTGGCTGTCTTATGTCAGAAAGCCAGTCTTTAAGTTCTGAGATTCTTTTCTCAGCTTTTTCTGTTCTGTTATTAATACCTGCATTGTGAAATTCTTGTAATGTGTTCTTCAGTGCTATCAGATCAGCTACAGTCTTTTTTTTTTTTTTTTGGTCAGCTCCGGTATCATTTTTTTCATAATTCCTGGCTTCTTTGGATTGCATTTTGTATTGGTGTGTTCTCACGCTGTTATAAAGATATCACATGAGAATGGGAATTTATAAGGAAAAGAGGTTTAATTGACTTACAGTGTCACATGGCTGGGGACACCTCAGGAAACTTATAATCATGGCAGAAGGCAAAGGGGAAGCAAGACACATCTTACATGGCAGCTGGAGAGAGAGACCACACAGGCAAAACTGACACTTTCAAAACCATCAGCTCTCATGAGAACTCCCTCACAATCACAAGAACAGCATGGAGGAAACTGCCTCCACGTTTCAATCACCTCCCACCAGGTCCCTCCCTTGACACATGGGAATTACAATTAAAGATGATACTGAGTGGGGACACAGAGCCAAACCATATCAGGTTTCAACATACTTCTGGATCTCAATGATCTTCATTCCTATCAGTATTCTGAATTCTATCTGTCATTTCAGCCATCTCAGCCAAGTTCAGAACCCTTGCTAGAGAGACAGTGTGGTCATTTGGAGGAAAGAATGCAGTCTGGCTTTTTGAGTTTTCAGAGTTCTTGTACTGGCTGATTCTCATCTTTGTGGGCTAATGTTCCTTCTATATTTAAAGTTGCTGTCTTTTGGATTTTTTTTTTCCTTTTATCCTATTTGATGATCTTGAGAGTTTGATTGTGATATAAGGTGGGTTCAGTTTACTGGCTTTGTTTCTGGAAGATTTTAGGGACCAAAACTCAGATCCCATTTCCTGGACTGTGCGCTCTAACGCTGGAGGACCTGTAACAGGCCAGACTTTCTTCTTCATCTCCTTGAGGTTAGGAACCCACTTGCCCTAGTGGAGCCAAGGTACTCCTGGCCAACTGGCAACTACCCTCTGATGGGTGCCATCCAGCCAAAGTGCTTCATAGGGTGATGGCAGAAGGATCTGTCCTCATTCACATGTGCCAGCAGCAACAGCAGTGGTCGCACAGCGAGGTGCATGCTCGTCAGCTGTGGCAGGGTGTTAGCAGGTTCTGGGGTGTCTTCTTCCATGCCTGTATTCACAGCAGCAATGGAGACAGCATGGCTCTTGGGGTCCCCACTGGTAACTGTGCACATAGTCACACTGGTGGTGGTGGTAGCACAGGGGCAGAGAACTGGCAGGGGTGGGGCTGGCAGGCTCTGTGCTCACCAAGGCTCCGAATGCAATGGCAGTGCAGCAGGAGAGGAGGGGCAGAGTGCATTCCTACTGGAAGCAGTGGCAGGGTAGGACACATGCACATACATGTGCTGGCAGGGCTGGGAAGGCAAAATTTGTGTGTGCACACACACCAGCAAAGCGATGTGGTGGGTGGCCATGGGCCCCCAGGGAAGCTGCAGTTGTGGAGGGAGCAGGCAGGCTGGTGCATGACCCTGTAGGCTGCCCTACTGGAGCTGTCTGCTAGTCAGGCACGGTCTGCCAGCCCAGCAGCTATAATGTGGGCCCCCAGGGAGCCCGAAGATGCAATGCAACCAGGCATGGATAGGCTGGGGCCCTGGGAGAGGCCAGCAGACCAAAGATTGCTCGGGTAAGACTGGCATCTTCTGATGAGCCAGACTGCCCTGTAGAGCTTAGGTCTACAATTTCCCTAGGGCCAATGTCTGCTATGGGAGCAAGTGGAGCCTAGGGGGATGGGCATTCTTTGCCATGCTCTGCTACAGATGCTCTTACACCAAACCCTCTGGGCTCTACATTAGCTGCTGTGCTACCCTCAACACTTCTCTAAGCAGATTTCCCTGCCAACTCAAGTGTCTGTGGTCCTCAAGGGGTTACCTCCTGCCAGGATTCCAGAGGTCTATGATGACAGCAGGCTGCTCCTTGCCAGTTCAACTCACCCATTCCACCAGAGTTGGTGGGAGCCAGGAAGGTGCAGTATAGCTCCTTGTAGGGTTCCCAGCTTCCTCCCCTTCAGCCCAGCTTCTGTGTCTTCCCTCCCTGCCCACTCGGTGCCTTTCCTCTTCAGATCTGTTAGGAGTGCACCAGTAGAGTAGTCCCAGTCCCTTAGTGGCAGCTGTTCCACCTGGCTGCATCTAGTTAGTCATCTTGTTCCAATATATGTCATAAATTTTATACACAATATTTATTTCATTAAACAGATTTAGCTGGTGGAAGAAGTTTACCAAAGTGGTCAAGAGTGTGGCAGTTTTTTTTCTTTCTTTCTTTAAACTTTTAGGTTCAAGGGTGCAGGTTTCTTATACAGGTAAGTTGTGTATCATGGGGGTTTGGTGTACAGATTGCTTCATGATCCAGATAATAAACATAACACCTGATAAGTAGTTTTGAGATTTTCTCACTACTCCTACCCTCCAACTTCAAGTAGGCGCCAGTGTCTGTTGTTCCCTTCTTTGTTTCCATGTGTATGCAATGTTTAGCTAGCACATATAAGTGAGAACATGGGGGCACGACATGGTGACTCATGCCTATAATCCCAGAACTTTGGGAGGCTGAGGTGGGTGGATCACCTGAAGTTAGGAGTTCAAGACCAGCCTGGCCAAGAAGGTGAAACCCCATCTCTACTAAAAATACAAAATTAGCTGGGCATGGTGGTGTGTGCCCGTAATCCCAGATACTCAGGAGGCTGAGTATCTGGGATTACAGGCAGTATCTCCCAGATACTCGGGAGAATTGCTTAAACACAGGAGATAGAGGTTGTCATGAGCTGAGATAATGCCATTGCACTCCAGCCTGGGTGATAAGAGCGAAACTCTGTCTCAAAGAAAAAAAAAATGAGAATATGCAGTATTTGGTTTTTTGTTCCTGCCTTAGTTCACATAGGGTTATGGCCTCCAGTTCCAACCATGTTTCTGCAAACGGCACACTCTTACTCTTTTTTATGGCTGCTTGGCATAGAATCTGGGTTTTAAAATAAGAGACCTGATTCAAATGCCTACTCTTTTTCTTATAAGCTTTTTGATTATTTTATTATTATTATTTGATCTTGAGCAGGATATTAAACTACTCTGTGCCTCATTTTGCATTTATGAATGAACCACAATAATGCCTAACTCATTTGGTCACAGGGAGGATTAAACTAGTGCATATCTATAAGCAGTTGTCAATAGTGACAAGTCTATTATAAGCAGTAAAAGTGGTATATATTATTATTGTTATTCTTGCTGATAATATTGGAATATTGCTGATTATATCACCATACTTCTACTATTCAGAGATAATATAACTGGGGGGTTGAGAACACAGTGTCACAGTGTCTGAAGAGGCATTGCATAAGCCTGCTTCGTCTATTTATTAGCTGAGTAACCATAGGTAATTATTCACCCTTTCTCTGCTTTTATTCCCCCAACTGTAAAATAAAAAGACTAATAGTTACTACCTCAAAAGGATCAAATGAGTTAATAGAAAGCTTTTAAAATAACAAAAATATCTATTTCAGTCAAAATTACATAGTTAAAAATTTACAAGGGAAAAGAATGCTTAAAATCCCATTATCTAGTTTAGCTATTGTGTATTCTTATTGTGAAACTTCCATGAGAAAAAAATACCTATTTTGTGCACCACTGTATCCCATAAATCCCATAGTGGGTAAATGAATGATGGATGGGATGGATAAATGGATGCATCCATGGATCAATAGATCGATGACTGGATAGATGGATGGGTAAATGGGTAGACACTAGGCAGAATGAATGAATTTAAGATAAGCCCTCACCTTCCTAGTAGTCTATTAATGATACCTTTTCTTGCTATTTCTGTACTTCTACAATATAGTAAAAATCAATGTTCACAATATGAGATCTTGAAGTACCTTCTAAATCATTACAAAATGGTTATTCATGTGTGGTATATGTGGCAGTTCTCCATCTCCAAAGCATTTTGTTAAGCAGAACACCGTATTCTTTATTTAGATCAGATATTTTCCATAGTAAAGAGAGTAAATCCCAATGCATGATATTGATAACCTTCTATTATGTCTATATCCAAATAAGAGCAGAAGAAAGAATTGCTTTAATTGTTTTGGATTTGTTTTATACTACTCTATTTTAGAAGCATATGGTTATTTTTGAACTGTCATCATTAGTACAGATTACTAAAAGTCTTTGCCTTCTTCACTAGGGCAATTATGTGACTTCTTCACTTTGTACTTTTCCACTAGTCCATATTAGTCTTTCCTGTTGTTATAGAATTCAATAAATGGTTTAAAATAGAATGAAGCAACATAAGACATGGAAGGAAATAAAATTTGACTGTGGAAAATTAAAAGTTACTGGGGTTTTATTATGAAATCCTATATAAATCAGCATACAAAAACTTACATTTTTTCCTACCTGTTTATAGGTAGTATTGCAAGATATGTGACTTTTTCATGGATCTTCTGTCATTTGGATTGCTTAATATAGGTAAAAATTCAGTAATAACTATGAATTTCCCCAAAAGTTTCAAAGATTATGCATATGCTTTATGCAGTACTTGGCATAGTTTTGGGTGATAATGAATAATTTATGTCTCTGCAACAATTTAAAGAATTAACTGAATTTACCATGCAGGGTAGGATTCTTAATAATGTTTAATAATGTAAAAACACCAGAAACATTACTTAGTTGTCTAAGTTTTATATTTCATTATTTTACCAGGCCATGAGTTTGTAATCTAGAATATGCAGACCCTACAGAGTCTGTAGATAGAAAACAAAGGGTATAAAATATTATCTAAAATTATATTTTAAGTTTGTGCGTGTCTACATTTCACTATGTAGAGTATATGAAATTCTCAGCCCAGGTCCCTAAATCAAAAATTTAGGAATGTGTCTGTATATGTTTTTTAAACTGTTTACATGCTTGAAAATTTTTAATAATAAAATTGTAGAAAATAAATAATTAGAATCTGCAAATTATTATTATCTATATATGCAGATTATTTAACAATCAGAGGAGTTGGGCCTATGAATTAAAAGTAAAATATATGCCAGTATGTACCTTTTATGCATCTAAAGTTATTGTTTGGCTAAAATTGAATCAGTATCCATTATTAAATTCTTTATGCTATATAATATGAAGACATACACACGTTATGTATACATAATCTGAATGTTCAGGTGAGAAATAAATAGCAACTTGCTTAATTTTTTTAAGGTACTTCCTGGTACAGTGAATAGATATATTTAACATCATTCTAAATTTTCCTATGGCAAATCATCTTTTACCCACTCTAGCAGTCAACTATCTTTAGATTATTTTGGATTTTTCTTAAGAATAGAAAGAAGAAAAAAAAAAAACCTAGGCATAATCTCTTGCTTAGCCCAGTAGCTGAGTCATATATATTTTTAAATCATGTAACAAAAAGTTGTCAAAAATAGAAGGAAGTGAGGAATATATGTTCCTTCAAGTAGAATCAGTTTGAAAGTTTATGTGATTTGTTCACTGATGAACAGTGTTTGGTAAATCTGTGGTATAAGCCGTTTGGGAACTTGTATTATGTGGAATTATACAACTTAAATTATGTAGCCTTAGTGTTGAAAAGCTGCTTGGAAGTCATTTTATTCAACCTTCACCTTTTAAAGCCTCGCCTTAAGATATGTTAACAGGAATGCTTCAGCTTGTGTACATCCAATGATAAATTCACAGCACATTTCATTTTTGAAAAACTTCAATTAAAACTTCTTTCTTATTTTGTGCCACAATATAATATACATTAGTTTTTGTGTTTTATTTTTATTTTTTTAGAAGCATCATTTGATAGTCTCATAAGAATGTATTGGGTAAACCAAAGGCTTCACAAAATTTTATTGTAACTGCTGTAAAATGTTTAAGTATTACTTTCTTACAGAACAATTCACAAGCCATAAATATACAGCTCAATGAATTTTTTTAAAAGTAAACTTAGTTATATAACCCTCAAATCATTCAAAAAATAGATTATCAGCACTTCAGCCAGAAATTCATTTTATGTCTATTCCTAATAGGTACCTCTTAAAGTAAACCACTATTCTGACTTCTATCATTGATAGAAAAATACTGATTAGTTTTACAGGTTTTGAACTTATAAATGAAGCCACATTCTTTGGTGTTTAGCTTTTCTCCCTAATATACTATGTTTGTGAGATTCATTTATCTTCTCGATGTATAATGTTCTATTTTATAAATAGATCATAATAAACATTACCATTTGTTTCTAGGTTTGAACCTCTAAAGATAGTTCTCTGAATATTGTTGCATATGTCATTTAATGCACATGTATACACATTTCCATTAGGTATATGCTTTAGTAGATACTGCCAAATAGTTTTCTAAACTGGTGGGACAAATTGTCACTCCCAAACAGCAATGTGTAAGCATTTGAGTTGTGTCATATTCTTGTAAACACTTGGTATTGTCAATATTATTGCTTGGCACTCTGGTCATTTTACGGTGGTATCTTGTGTTTCTAATTTTAGTTTTCCTAATGTCTAATAAATTTGAGCAGCACTTTTTATTTTTTGGCCATTTGGATCTTTGCTTTTGTGAAGTGAAGTTCAAGTCAGGTAGATAGAAACAAATGTATGTAGATATGCATCCTGTTTTATAAAGACATGTGTACACATGTCCATATGTGATTATTTCTCCCATTATGTGACTTCTCTTTCCACCCTTTGTGGTGTTTTTTGATGAACAGAACTCATTTTAAATGGAGTTCATTTGCTAGTTCTTTATGTAAATCCTTTAAAATTTTCCTTTCACATTTAGATCTATAGTCCATCTGGAATTAATCTGTAGTATGATATGAAATAGGAGAATCAAGATATATTTTTGTTGCATAAGGATATCCAATTTATCCAACATCATTTATTTAAAAGATTATTCTTTCTCCATATACTGTTGTGTCACCTTTATAATAAAATTAATGACCATATGTGTGGGGATCTGTTTTTTTAAGTCCTAATCTGTAATCTGAACTGGTTTATTTTATTATTTTATGCTAATATTACATTTTTAGTTACTGAAATTTTAATATAAGCCTTCATATCCTGCAAAGTAAATTCCAGATTCATTATCCTTCACAATTTTCTTGGCTCTTTGCAATTCCATTTAAATTTTAGAATCAGCTTAATTTCTACCAAAAATACTGCTACGATTTTATTTAGAATACATTGAGCCTATAGAATATTTGAAGAGAGTTTGAAAATCATTAACATCTTTAAAAATTTGACATTTTTATAAAATTGACATTTCTACAGTATTGAGATTTCCATTTGGCAAATATTGTGTAGCCCTTCAGAGTGTAGCTTTTAAAAATTTCTCTCAATCATATTTGGTAGATTGCAGAGAGCAGCCCTTACACATCTATCATTAGATTAAGTCTCTAGTATTTTATTTGTTATGCTAGTATAAATAATGTCATTTTAAACATATCATTTTTAATTTTTCCTTTTGTTTCTATATAGGAATACAATTGATTTTTGTATACTGATTTTGAGTCTAATTATTTTACTAAATTCATTTATTATCATTTATTTACAGTTTATTTTGCATCTTATGTGTACAATATCATGTATTTTGTGAATCAGGATAGTTCATTTCTCAATTTCTCCTCTGTATACTTTTGTGTTATTTTATTGCTTTATTGCACTGGCAAAAAATTATAATGCAATATTCAATAGTAGTGTCTGTAAATAGCATCCTTGTTTAAGTTCTCACCTGATAAAAGGATTTTAGTGTTTTATCAAAAAGTATAGCATTTAATTCTGAATAGATTGGATATCCATATGCAAAATAATTAAGTTGGACCCACCTCCCACCATATATAAAAATTAACTCAAAATGGAATAAAAGATCTAAATGTAGGAGCTAAGACTATAAAACTTATAGACAGAAATATAGGCACAAACTTTCATGAGCATGAAGTAGACAATACTTACTTATCTATGTCTCCAAAACTATGAGTGATAAAATAATGAACTTCAACAAAATTAAAAACCGTTGTGCTCCAAAGAACATAATCAAGAAAATTAAAAGACCACCTATAGAAAATAAGAAAATATGTGTAAATAATATATTTGATTAAAAAAACTCATAAATAGAATCTACAGTGTTTAAAACTCATCAGAAAAAATAAAATAAACCAATTCAAAAATGGGCAAAAGTTTTTTGTTTTTGTTTTTGTTTTCCAAGATGTTGGATTGGAGGCCTTGTTAGCATGCCTCTCCCATTTGGAAAGACAAAACAGTGTATAGAGATTCTTTTTTTTTTTTTTTTTTGAAAGAAAAAGAGAGAAAAGAAGAAAGAAAGAAAGAGTGAAAGAAAGAAAAAAAAAGAATGAAAGAGAGAAAGAAAGAGGAAGAGAGAGAGAGAGAGAGAGAAAGGGATTCTTGTTCTATTGCCCAGGCTAGAATGCAGTCTAAAAATGGGTATTAAAAACCTCTTTTATGCCAATAATTGTGCTTAACACCTATTTTAAAAGTGACCACATAATTGGAAATAAATCACTCCTCAGCAATTGCATAGCATTTCACAGGCGTATAGAGATTCATGTTGTGAACTTTTTCCCAAGAAGCAACACAGAAACTTAACAGAAAAACTGAAAGAATCCACAGACCCTTTGAAAAAAGTGGCAGGCAGAGGCTATACCATAAACCAGGTGGAAAACTGATCTCCAGAGTGTGAGATGGGGAGAGATCATCTCTGTAATATCCAATCTCACTGGGGAGCCTTAGCAATCCAGGACATGCGGGAGTCCCTTAACTCTACCTAGCGCCACAGCTGATGTTGTGAACAGTGAGGAGTACAGGAGAAGGAGCAGCATCAGGGTGTGCTTTGCATGTACTTCCAGACTCCAGCAGAGAAGAAGGGAAGCCATTCCTGATCCTATCTCACAAGGGACCTCATGGAAGTCAGCCAGCTAACTCAGGTGGCGTTTACAGGTTGAGAGAAGCTCACAACTGAGATTTGTGATACAATATTGAGTGGGGACAAACCCCTTTGGCCAGAACCAAGGGACAAGTAGGAAGTGTGCTATAGACACAGCTGCAAAAGGTGGGCATGCCTGCTTTGCAGGCAAACCCAGAGTGGCATGGCCTGAAAGCTGTGGCTTCTGTCTCAGTAGGAAAGGCTTATGGCCTGGGGCAGTTTTGAGTTCTGAGTGTAGGCTGCCTGGAACTCAGCTAGCTGCTGGAATAATGTGGGTGTAAAACTTGCCTTGCCAAGTACATGGGAGTTGGGTGGGGCTTACTGCTGCCTGCTACCCCCAGTTCCTTGCGCAGATTCTCTTTTATAGCAGATGTAGCTGTATTTCTCCCTGGAACATTACCCCAGTGGCCACAGAACTGCTTTCCCATCTCTGCTGGGGCTGCTGCTTGTACCTGCACGTGGGGAGCCAGACCATACAATTACCTGACCTAGCCCCAACCTGGCTTTGTCCCTCCATCTGCCCTGGTAGTGTAACACAAAGTATGGGGACTTTGGGGAACTCCAATGCCCCACCCATTGCCTGAGATATCAGAGTGCCTTCTCTGGCAAGCACATTAGGCAAGCATAAATCCTACCACTATCACTGCAGCTGGTGCTTTTCTGCAAGCACCAGCTCCTGGCTGGAGGCCAGCCAACACAATCCAGTATAGCATCTGTAGGCATAATAGCACAGAGCCCAGGAAGGAGAAAACTGTTGCATGACCTCAGCTATCACCATTGCCTGCATCACCCTGGCTAACCAGGAGGTCACGAGTCTGTCCATATGACCAATATATTACTACTACAGCTGGAAGTTGAGAAAGCCAACACTCTAATGCTATCTCTAACCAAGGAAATCTCACAGAGTCTATATCACTCCCTGCTACCCCCAGCAGAGTGGATGCTGGTACCCACTGCTAGAAGACTACAGGACAGGTCAGATCACTAGGTTCCTTGCATACAGTTTCCAGTACCAGTCTGAAGCATGGCAGCCCCATTGGGTGGTTAGACCCAGAGAGGCAGAAGGATTTGTAGAAGTCTGGGCCTCAGGGACTCCTACTCCAAAGGAAAGAGAAAGTGCATCACATCAAGGGAGAGCCTTGTGGGACAAAAGAATCTGGACTGCAGGTCTTAAGTCCCAGAACTTTTAGTATATGAAAAGTTTCTTTCAGCAGAGTCACAGGTGCAGTGCTGGACTCAGTGGGTAAAGACTGCAGCTCTATTCCAACAGTCAGGCAGCCCTGGGGCTCATGAGGAGTCTTGGAGAAGGGGATTTCTTCTCCCTCGCATTTGTCACTGCAGACTTAGCTGGGTCTTCTCCCATGGGAGCAAGGCATAGGTTCATTGTGATAGTCTCTCTGGAACACTTCAGGGTGACTGCATCCCCACAGGAGGAGTGTCCTCCAGGTTCAGGCTTGCATGAGAAACAGTCACAATCTCTCTCTACATGGAATGTTAGCATTCCTGCAGATGAAAAGAGGTACCTGTCTGATGTGAATAGCTGGAACACTCGATCAGGAGCGGGACTGGGAAGTGGATTGCATTACTAATGGCCTGGCAGGAGAGCTGAAGTTGCTCTCTGTTTTCCCCCTAAAAAGATCTCAGTTTGTTTCATTGAGAACTCCCCCAGCTATCTCTATTAAGGCTGGAACCTCTACCCACTGGGTATTGGATTTATCCACCTGATTTAGCTGCAGCTGGTTTGTATCTGTGGACACCTCCTGTAGCCTGAAGCCTGAAGTGTTCAACCCAGTGGATAAAATATTGGGGGTTGGGAATAATTGAAAAAGTGAACACTACCAGAGAATGAGATAAGCTTCATGAAATCTCTGCCATTCTGGCCCTACAGGAGACAGTCAACCTGGTCACACACTGAGCATATCACAATTGCAATTCAAATCTGAAAAAGCCATCACACAAAGACTCTATAATCAAAGAACTCATACAGAGTCTTTGCCACTGAAATCACCCAGGGCTGAATTAGGTTGCAATAAACTACAAACACTAAAGTAAAATCCTCCAGGGAAAAAATAAATAAATAAGAACTCAGTCAACTCAAAAATAAATTCAAGTCCCCAAAGTCCATAGTACTATTCGTATGCCTTTGCATCCTAATAGCTTAGCTCCAACTTGTGGGTGAGAACGTACAATGTTCGGTTTTCCATTTCTGAGTTACTTCTCTTAAGAATAATGGTCTCCAGTTCCATCCAGATTGCTGAGAATGCCATTATTTTGTTCCTTTCTATGGCTGAATAGTATTCCATGGTATATATACATATATATGTATATATACCACAATTTCTTTATGCACTCTGATTGATGGGCATTTGGGCTGGTTCCATATTTTTGCAATTGCAAATTGTGCTGCTATATACATGTGTGTGTAAGCATCTTTTTCATAAAATGACTTTTTTTCCTCTGGGTAGATACCCAGTAGTGGAAATGCTGCACCAAATGGTAGTTCTACTTTCAGTTCTTTAAGGAATCTCCACAGTGTGTTCCATAGTGGTTGTCTAAGTTAAACGGTGGAAGAGTGGTGAGAGATAAACCACTACAAATTCAGTTCAATGTATACTGCTTGGGTGATGGGTGCACCAAAATCTCACAAAGCACCACTAAAGAACTTACTCATGTAACCAAATATCACCCATTTCCCAAAAACTTATGGAAATAAACAAATAATATGTAAAACTAAATCAATTAAAAATAATTAGAAATAGTCTACCTGAATAAAACAAAATCAAAAAATGATTCTGGCAATATGAGAAAAAAAAAATGGTTCTATAACATCCCCGAAAATTTCACAAGCTGTCTAGCAATGAATGCAAACCAAGATGAAATTTTTGAAGTACCAGATAAAGATTTCAAAAGGATGATTAATAAGTTACTCAAGGAGATACAAGAGAAAGGTGAAAACTAACATAAAGAAATTTAAAAAATAATTCAGTATATGATTGAAAATTTTTCTAAATAGCTAGAGATTTTTAAATAAAAAACAATCAGAACTTTTGGAAATGAAAGACACACTTAGAGAATTACAAAATGTGCTGGAAAGTTTTAATAATAAACTAGACCAAGTAGAAGAGAGAATTTCAGAGCTCAACTCATTTCAGCACTAACTCAAAAGTCTAAAGTCCAAATTTTCATCTGAGACAAAGCAAGTCCCTTCTGCCTATGAGCCAATAAAATCAAAAGCAAGTTAGTTATTTCCTAGATACAATAGGGGTACAGGAATTGGATAAATGATCCCATTCCAAATAAGAGAAATTGGCCAAAACAAAGTGGTTACAAGCCCAATGCAAGTCCAAAATCAAACGGGGCAGTTATTAAATCTTAAAGCTCTAAAATAATATCCTTTAATTCTATGTATCACATTTGAGGCATGCTGCTGTAAGAGATGGGCTCCCATGGTCTTAGCCAGCTCCAACCCTGTGGCTTTGCAGGGTACACTCCTGCTTCTGGCCACTTTCATGAGCTGGCATTGAGTGTCTGCAGATTTTCCAGGGGCACAGGGCAAGCTGCTGGTAGATCTAACATTGAGGGGTCTGGAGGATGGTGGCCCTCTTCTCACAGCTCTGCTAGGCAATGCCCCAATGGGTTCTCTGGGACCTCTAACTCCACATTTCCCTTCCACATTGCCCTAGCAGTTCTACATGAGGGTTCCAACCCTGCAACACACTTCTGCCTGGATATCCAGGTGTTTCCATACACCCTCTGGAATCTAGTTGGAGGTTCCCAAATCTCAATTCTTGACTTCTGTGCATCTACAGGACCAAGACCACATGGAAGCTACCAAGGCTTGAGGCTTTTACCCTCTGAAGCAATAACCTAACCTGTACCTTGGCCCCTTTTAGCCATGGCTGGGATGCAGGGCACCAAGTCCTGAGACTGCATAAGGCAGCAAGGCACTGGTCTTGCCCACAAAACCATTTTTTTCCCTTCTAGAACCCTAGGCCTGTGATGAGAGAAGCTCCTGTGAAAGTCTCTGATATGGCCTGGAGACATTTTCCCCATGGTCTTGGCTATTAACATTTGGCTCCTTGCTACTTATGCAAATTTTGCAGCTAAATTGAATTTCTTCCCAGGAAATAGGTTTTTCTTTTCTATTGCGTTATCAGGCTGCACATTTCCAAACTTTTATGCTCTGTCACCTCTTGAATCCTTTGCTTCTTAGAAATTTATTCCACCAGGTATTCTAAATCATGTCACTCAAGTTCAAATTTCCACAGATCTCTAGGGCAGGGGCAAAATGCTGCCAGTCTCTTTGCTAAAGCATAACCAGAGTGACATTTGCTCCAGTTCTCAATAAGTTCATCTCCATTTGATACCACCTCAGCCTGGATTTCATCATCCATATCACTATCAGCATTTTGGTCAAAATCATTCAACAAGTCTCTAGGAAGTTCCAAACTTTTCCACATCTTCTCTGTCTTCTTCTGAGCCCTCCAAACTGTTCCAACCTCTGCCCTTTACCCAGTTCCAAAGTTGTTTCCACATTTTCAAGTACCTTTATAGCAGCACCCCACTCCTGGTACCAATTTACTGTATTAATCCATTTTCACAGTGCTATAAAGAACTGCCTGAGCCTGGGTAATTTATTTAAAAATGAGTTTTAATTGACTCACAATTCAGCATGGCTGTGGAGGCCTCAGGAAACTTACAATCATAGTGGAAGGCAAAGGAGTAGTAAAGGCATGTCTTATATGGTGGCAGTCGAGAGACAGAGCAAATGAATGAAGTGGGAAGAGCCCCTTATAAAATCATCATATCTCATGAGCACTCACTCACTATCATGAGGACAGCACAGGGGAAAGCACCAATCACCTCCCACCAGGTCCCATCCTCAACATGTATGGATTATGTGAATTTCAATTTGAGATGAGATTTGGGTGGGTTCACAGAGCCAAACCATATAATGGGCCATCTTCCTGCCTTGCTTTTTTTCCATTATCCATGGGTCAAATTGTTTCCTTGATTAATCCCAATGCAAATACCTAGATGTTTCAGTTGAAAATGCTGTATTTACTTGCCTTTTCTTTTTCTCTTTGTGAGAGCCAAGCACACTAGCTGCCTCTAGTCAGCTGTCTTGGTCACTCCCCATCAATTTGTATTGAACAAGTAAAGAAGGGAAAGATTTGTTTTTAATTTTGGTAATTAGTATACTTTATTTCGTAAAGATCATTAACTACTAAATTTTCTAGCTTCCATCCCCAAATTCCATCAGCTTGTCTGAAAAACACCCTCCCATATATTCCCAAATCACAACCAAAAGAACTCTATAAAACCTAAGTCCTTACAATTTGAAAGGGTAAAGACATAGGAATAGGAAAAAACTGATGCTATTATTTCTATAATTCTGGAATTTAAACTGATTTTAATTTAATAATTCCCTCAGAAATGTTAAACATAAAACTCTTTCTCATTTCCAGCTATCACAGAATGAAAACATGATTTCCAGTTATGTTCTTTTTTTGTAAAAGAATGTTATCATAAAACAATTAGAAATTTCCAAGGCCTTTATAATTTTGTTGTTCTGACTCTGTGGCCCACAAAATTTACTACACTGTAATTGAACCTGTATATTGAATTGTGCCTATTTTTCAGTGGGTGTATACATGTATATGATGTATATGTTGGAACAGGAACTACTGATTGATTCTAAAAACTTCCATTTTATGAAATTTCATTCAATAAATACTTACTGATACTCTTATGACAGGCCCTGTACCTAAAAAGTGATTGAGAAAGTTTCTATGCCTTCAAAGGAACTAGAATCTATCAGATAATTTAGCTTATATAACTTCTCCATTCTGAATTAGACAAATATTTTTAGATACAATAATTACACCTCTTCCTTTAGCTTCCTTTAAACTTTACCAACCTGTGACATTCCAATTTTTTAAAATTTTAATAGCTTTCTACACACCATTTAGGTCATTTGCCTACACCAAAAATGCATCACATTGAACTTTGCTGATTCATGGCATTTAGACCATGGACTGTAACGGCAAGTGGTACTTCACTCCTGTCATGCAGTCTGCATGCCCAAGAAAAAGGCAATGAAGATAGAATCATAGATATCAACACATCCAGATTAGACAGGTTAGACAGCATTATGGAATCTTTCCATTGCTTGCATAATATTGCAGGATTGGCTCAAAGTTTAAACTTAGTTTTCTCTGTTATTTATAGATATGCTAAAGTGAGAAGTGCTTATTACAATTCTGGAAGAGTATTTCTGTGATATCATGTTTCTCACAGATCCAGAACGCAGCATTACCATTAGATGTTTGTACACTAGAACATATTTTAACTGAAAGGGATTCTAGAGAGCATTTAGATTCTCTGTGTCATTTTTTTACAAAAAGAAGGCCTACAGAGAAGAAGAGAGGCTTTTCCGCCTCTTTTTAGTGCACTTGCAGCACAGGCAAAGCCAGCATTTGGTCAGGTGGCTCATAATCCAATGGTCTTTTTCCTTGAATTTAGTAGATACTTGTTGAATAATGAAGAAAACTCCTTAAAATGTGTCCCCATGCCTCTCTTGACAGTACCCTCCTAAACATTTGCAGCTAGACCCTTCTTCTCTAGATTTTTTTTTTTTTTTGAGACAAGGTCTCACTGTCACCCAGGCTGGACTGGAGTGCAGTGGCATAGTCATAGCTCACTGCAGCCTTGAATTCCTGGGCTCAAGTGATACTCTTGCCTCAGCCTGATGAGTAGCTATTCCTTAAAAGATATGCCACCTTACCCAACGAATTTATTTATTTTTTATAGAGACAGAGTCTTGCTATGTTGACCAGGCAGGTCTTAAACTTCTGGCTTCTAGGAATCCTCCTGCCACGGCCTCCCAAAATGCTGGGATTAGAGGTGTGAGCCACCATGCCTGGCCATTTCCAGATATGTTTATGGTACCCATTGGATGGACTCACAAAATTCAACTCTGAAAATCAGGCAACTTCCCTGAAGGGAAGTGGTATCTATTCTTCTAGTTCAAACAAAGCAAACAAGGATCATTATCACATTCCATGATAATGAGAACATCCAAAGATGATCCTTTGGTTGATAAGGGATTCCTACCACACAGTTGTGTCATCATTTCTCTGCTCATCCCTGCTCAGAAGTGTTTTTTTTACCATCTATGTTAGAGTCTAAAGGAGAATGCTTTTCATCTTTTCAAAGAACTCCTTTAAAAGAACAGCTAAATAGCCACCCTAAAAAGGTTTCATATATATGAGGCTTATATATTCATTTATATGAGAAGCCTTAAATAATAAATTTGCATCATGTTTTATATAGACTTCTCAAAAAGTAAAAAAGGGAAAGATAAATTTTAAAGAACAAACAGGTACAAAGGAAACAGTTAAAATCCATGAACGAGCAGAATAACATTAGATCTTTAAGTATAGTTTTATATAAAATATGAAGATATGAGAGAAATTATCCATTAAAACCTGATATCAGAGAATTAAAACCATTAGAGGAGACATGACAAACACACACTGCCACCACCTCCACCTGGTTGTAAAGATTTTTAATTTAGGAATGGTCTATTTCCTTTCCCCAGGAGGGTAATCAGAATTTAAATCAGGGGTAGGGAAGGTTCATCACAAATTTTCTGATCCAGAACTTCCCCAGACATGGGGTAAAGGGTCTAAAAATTATAATCTAGCCTATTTGGAATGTGAAATTTCCTTCTGCTCTTTGAATGGTGGAAATTATAATCATTGCAGTAAAAAAAAATGAGGATTAACCATTTCATATTATACAATTATAGAATAAGTATTCTGAGCATGGTTGAAACAAAAATGAAATATGAATAAAGTTCATTTGTCCAATCTAAGATTCTGAAGTGGCCTATCAATCTTTGCTTCCAAGTTTCAAACTACTACAATCATCATAACATACACGGTCTGTGGTCCAACAATGCAAGTTCCGAAAACAAAACCAGAATATACAGAATCATTTTGTTCTTCTCCAGTGTCTAGATGTTATTCATTCACCCTTTCCTGAAACTTGAGGCATTTGGAAGCCAGGTAGGTGAACTTACTTTCCACATCATCCCTATAAGCTTTTGTCTGAATTATCTGGCTACACAAAAGATCCACTTGAAACTTATTGCTCACCTCTTATCTATTCAATGGTCTGATGGAACAGCAAGGAATATCGTTAAAGACAATGAGGCATCAACTCCTTTAATTATTTTCTCTTAAAAATCTGCCATTTCAGACCATCTATTTTAGATTTGGAATCCTGACATTTTAACCTCTTCTTGATTAAAGGTTTCTATCTCCATCTCAAAGAATGCTTCCTTATATGTGGTTTCTCACAAATAGTTTAACCTTTCTGCATCTTAGTTTCATCCGTTATAAAATAGAGGTAATTACAGTGGGCTCTATCTGCCCAGGATGTAGCAGGCATGCTCCACGCATGGACTCCCTATAAGGTCTTTATGTAGAGGTTCTTTATAGAGTTCAAAATATGTCATAATAACAAAGACAGAACTGAAAATAGAATAGGGACTAAAAGCAAGGCAGGACTCAAGAAAGCGCAAAGTCAAATGTTGGTGTTCTAGAGTCTTTTGGTATTAATCCTGCCTTTTACACACTTAATCTTCCTACCTATAAAAAAAAAACACCTAGAGACATGCACAATAAGCAAATAGAACTTTACAACTGGAATAAATTAAAACTCACAAAATGATTCATGAAGCTTACAAGTAACATATTTTTAACAGTTATAAAAACACAAAGTTGAGAACTGGTAAGATTTTAGTTTTCAAAGTTATTTTTCAAAGTGAAATAAAGGATGTGAGATACTGGTATTATAATGAAGATGTGAATTATATCATGATTTCTCCATTATGGATGAAAACAGCCTCTACTTGCAAAAAGTTTTTAATTAATTTTTCTGTAAATTAAATTTTGAATGGTATCTATACTTCCATTTTGAATTACAGAATTTTGTTTTATCATTTAAAATGCTTTTATCCAATTTATCAATCAATAGTGATTAAAGATTTGTCTATATAAAAAGCATTTTGAAAATGCTTCTCAAACAATATAGATAATAATTAACCAACACATTTCAATAATTATGGTTATTGATAATAAATAACCAATAGATATCAATAAATACGAACATGTCCTTGAAGCAAAATTTTCTTTTCCTGTATTAGAAGAACTATGCAGAACTGTTACAGGTAGCATACTATTGAAATGTTCTCAATATTCAGACATTGGTTCAATATTATTGATAAACACCAAGGACCATTTTTATATCTTCAGGGTTTTTGACCCCAGTATTCACTATTCAGCCAAATCTTGTAAACCTTTGATTGTCACATCTATAACTTACCCTTAATTGAATAGAAAGTCTTATCCACTAATTTAAAAATACACATACTTAAAAATCTTTTCACATGATAATTTCTCCTTACTCTAGGTAAAATAACAAGGCCAAGGTAAAGCAGTAGACATTGGTTCTATTTCAATAGATTAGGACTTTATCTTCCAATAAGTGGCCAAATGAAATGTGCTCATTCATTTTATGTGAAGGATATTGTAATGGAAAGAAGCTGTTCACTGAATCATTATTGATTTGCCTATTATTTTTAATAGGCTTAGAAAATCAAATCAGATTCTTATAGAATTTTGACAGGAAGAAAGCATTTGCCGATAAATAAACCCTAGACTATGAAGTAATATTATTCTTCAGTTTGGCTGATAGACAAAATTCTAATAACTTTACATTTCCTTCTAACTATAGTGGTTCTTGGGATACTGGACATTTAGGATTTATATGGTTCTATGTTTCTAATGCATCTTGTAAGACAAGTAGATAAAACTTGTATACTAGCCTATACACTCTCAGATATTTGATGAAGTAGTACTATTTTCAGAATTGATTGTGAGCATTTATTTATTCTAGTTTCATTATTCTTTCTTGGCCTGGTAGCTTTTGTGTCCTTTTTTTTTTCTTACATGCACGCTACTAGCTAAAATACCAGTGTCATTAGGGTCAACATGCATAAAGGTATCACATAATGGGGAAAGTGGCTGGTTACTGCCGTGGACTTCTCCCAAAAGCAAAAGGATGAAATAACCCCAAGGTGACTCTCGCCTTAGTCTTCTTAACTCTGATCAAGTGGGAACACTGTGACTATTGCCAGAAGGGCTTCCTCCCTAGTATCTTCTGGGGTGGAACCAGTGTGCTCATGGCTTCCCTAGCCATGCATGTTGTCACAACCTTTTCTGTGAGGTAGAGATAATAGGGATAGATTTTTGTATGCAAAATAGTAAATAACATGATTAGTATTGTCCAACTTTAAAAAAAGTAAAATTATTTACTTTGAAGCAAAGGTCTGTAACTTCTCTTAGAAACATTATAATACTATCAAATAATTTTGTAAATGATTAAACTAAAAGAAGAGTGAAGGAGAAATCTATAATTTTTAATACAGTGGTCAATAAACTAACTTCTCCAGTGAGAATTGTGGGCAAATATCTTGGAATCATTTCACACTAAATTGAATAAAAATCATCAAAAACAAGGCTATGCCTATATCTAATTATCAAAACAATTAACATAATTTAACTCATAAGTAGTATTTATTTTACACTTATACTTAGTCTCAATAATTGATAGGTGCTGGCTACCTTTCCTATATTAAAATACTGCCCTGACCTGGTATCAAAATAATAGGTTATATGTGTTGTTTCGTAGGTACCAATGATAGCTTTGGCCTGATTTCAAAACAACTCATTTCATTTATCCTTCAACAAAAGAGCTTAGTTGAATAATTAAAACTTAAGATTAACTCTCTGGATAGAAACTTAAGAGCCAGAATGGCAAAGAGGTTTTATTTTCATACAAAGTACAACTGACAGATAGTTGCTGCCTTGAGCACTGTTGAGAAAAAAATGTAAGTGCAAACCCAACTCTGTAGGAAAAATATTTTAATGGAATCTTACATAATAGTGGGAAGCAGGGACTGCAGTCTACATAGATGCTGGTGACATTAGATTGAATTTATTTTTGCTCAGCACCTAGTATGTGGAAGACTCCATGCACACGACCGCAAGAGATACAAAGATAAGTTGGTTTGCAACTCTTGACTTTAAGGAAGGCAGCAGAGTGAGAAGGACGGAAGAGGCAAAACAAACCATATTTCACTGAATGATAAAAGTGACATATGAAGGGTACAGACAAAGTGTTAATTGGGAGTTTTAGTTCAAAGAAGATTTTCTTAAAGATTCATGGTGGAGATGGTAAGAGATTTTACAAATACTGTTTGGAGGTTAAGAATAAGTCCTATATCGGCCGGATGTGGTGGCTCACACCTGTAATCCCAGCATCGTGGGAGGCAGAAGTGGGTGGATCATTTGAGGACATGAGTTCAAGCCCAGCCTGGCTGACATAGTGAAACCCTGTCTCTACTAAAATTATAAGAAATTAGCCAGGCATGGTGGCACATGCTTGTAATCTCAGGTACTAGGGAGGCTGAGGCAAGAGAATCACTTGAACCTGGGAGGCAGAGGTTGCAATGAGCCGAGATTGAGCCACTGCACTCCACACTCCTGCCTGGCTAACAGAGTGGGACTCCAGCTCAAAAAAAAAAAAAAAAAATGAGTCCTGTACCATTGCCTGAACTCTGAACTGAAGAGTCTGTATGTTTACCAAATAAGTTCAGATTTTTTTAAAATCTAAGTTTAGCAAGTACATATAATTCAGTGTAATTGAAATTTGCCCTAATTTCTGTTTATTTAATAACTATTCTCTGACATTCTAGATTTGATTTTTCTGTTCGTGATTCTCCAACGAGAATATGGCATGTTCTCTTTCCTTCCCCCTACAAATTGCTAAACTTGCAGCAGAAGACCAAGAGTTAAGGATTTAATTGATATTTTGAATCTGTCAAGCAACCACTCACTCAGACTCTCAGGCCTCTTGGTCCTATTTCAAGAGTGGCCTGCCCCACATAAGCCGTAATATAGTTTGTAAATTGTCCAATTTAGCTGTTCAGCTGCTGTAGTCTAAAGTAAAAAATATGTAAGTGGGTCAGCTCTAAAATTAATTCAGCCTAACTTTGCCTGAAACCACTAAGAATATTACCATCATGAGGGCCAAAATATCACCCCCAAGCAGACTGAAACAATCCCTAGAGAACAATTGCCCAGGACAACAGCTCCATGACATGTTCCCTCTATTCCCATGTCTGCAGCTCTTGATTAAAACCTGGGATGCTTGGATCCTGCTTATCAGAAAAGAAAGGTGTTAGATTTAACTGATGTGCAAGTGAAAGTAGGCTGATAAAATGAAGCACAGCTAAATAACAATCACAAGTAACATTTATTGAGCACCCATAATTTACCAGATGCTCATTTAAACTTTTTACAATTCTACAGTCGAGATGTTGTTATTATGTTGCTTTACAGATATAGAAACTGGGTCTTGATCAGAGGTAGAGCTGGAACTTAAACTATAGTCTCAAAATTCTGTGCCTTGAATTGCCACATCATACTACTTTTGTACATATGTTACTTTCCTCTTTATCTATTCCTCATTTATTAAGCACCTACTACGTGTCAGTCATCATGCTAGAGAGTATAAATATAATGATGAGGTCTCTGTTTGTGGATAATTAATAGAGTGATGAATAGTGTTATCAACTAAATTGTCCCCCACCCCCAAATTTGTATGTTAAAACCCATCCCTTAATGTACTGTGTATTTGGAGATAGAGTCTTCAAGGAGATAATTAAGGTTAAATTAGTTCATAACAGTAGGACCCTAATCCAACAGGGCTGGCATCCTTATAAGAAGTGGAAGAGAAACCAGAAGGGTGTGCACACAGAGAATAGTCCATGTGAGGTCACAATGAACAACAGTCATCTACAAGTCAAGGAGAGAGGCCTCACCAGACACCAACCCTGCCAGAACCTTGATCTTGGACTTTCAGCCTCCATAACTGTACAATAAAAAATTTATGTAGTTTAAGCCACTCAGACTATGGAATTTCATTATGGCAGCCCTAGCAGACTAATACAGAGATAAGTGCATAAGAATATGAAAAGAACTAATAGATGCATAAATTAAACATTTGGGAGAATACATTTCAATTTACTTCAATTAAAGTGTAAGGCTGAGTTACAAAATGTAAATCTTAGAGAATATACAGTTTATTTTTGTCTATAGCTTATCTGCTCTCCTCCAAGAGGACCCATCTGTGGTTTCTTGGGAGAAGCATTAACTGATGGCCCAATCCAATTTAAAACTTCGTCCAAAATAACAAGTGAAAAAATATATTCTGGTAATATTCAGTAACTCCAGGAAAATGTTTTCAATCTCTCAGATTTCTCACCCTTTTGTACCACCTCCCAGGTTCCTCTCCAATACAGCAAGTAGGTGTAGAATGAGGGTGACAGGGATAGGGGAGGTTCCTTTAGTGAAGAAGTCTGGATCCTCCAGTCTCCTGGTAATGTTCCTAGTTCCCCGGTTTCTGGGTGCTCTGTGGTACTTCAACACTGGAATTTGAGTAAGGAAATTGCTCAGATTCTTTCTGCTTCTACAATGTGCCAGTATTATTTCCCTAGCAGGTTCAGCCTCACTTTCACTTATATCATTGCTATAAATGCTAAGCTGAGTACCAGCCTAGGTGGTCCAGCACAGAAACACTCTAGTACACTGCCATGTTTTGGCAAGTTGCCAATCAGACTCTTAGCTAACCTGGGGCCTATAATACACAGGAAAGGGTAAGAGTGAATTGGAAATACAAAATTTCAGGCTGTGCTTTTAAAACTTTAAAACTCAATTGTTATGGCTGAGTCCAAGCCAAGATGGTACAATGAAAAAATATGAGAGAACCCATAACCAGGGTCCCAAATGAGGATGGAATCGGGGGACAGGGGCAAAATCTCATTCTGCTCCCAGTGATATCATTACTCACAGAATGAATCTGTTCATCACAGTCTCCCATCTCTGTTTTTCCTGCAACATTTCTGCAGGACCAGAAAGGGACAGGCTTTTTCTCCATCTTCTTTCTATCTAGAACCCTTATGGAAAAGTCTATGGATGAGGCTCCCAAGTCTATGCTAACAATAGATATAATTGAATTTGAACATCAAATTCCCAATCACTGAAAACCAAACAATTGACTTGCTGAAAATTCTGTTCTTGAACATGTAATATTACTTCCGTATTCTTTTGGAAGAAGTCTTAATCTATATCAAAGTAGTAAGATCTCTTCAATGGAAGGTAGTCCGGAAAGGTAAAGAGAAAGCCACATTCATAATGTTCAACATACAGATTCCATTACACTTTTAGTTTGCTAGAAAGATAGATGCAAATGATTGATTCTGACTTTAAAATGCTTTCTGGAAAAAATAACATTTGAGTTTAACCTAGAAGGAAGAAATAAATATTTGTTAAAATATTTTAGGAGTGGCTTATTTTCAAAATGCATCACCAGCGGTTCCGTTCCAAACTGAATATGTTTTATATCACCAGATAATAAACAGACATAGCAACAGAAAAATTTGAGACTTGTGGGTCACACCCAATAAATACAAAACGTTAAAACTGTTCCATTAGTTCACAAATACTATAAAAAACCTATTGCATCTTAGGAATTATTCCAAGTGTTACCAAAATGAAAAAGATACACTCCCTGCTATCAAGCAATATACAAGCCTATTATTGAAGATGTTTGGTTTTCAGTGGGACAGACATATTTTAGAAGAAAGGTGGAGTTGTCATCACCAAGTAGTTTAAAAAAAATTCCAAATAATGAAAGTAAAACATTTCTTAGCAAAATCAGGACTAACCCTTGTATTAGTGTCCCATCTATCCAGTTGTACAGAGTCACAGAAGCAGCACAGACAGCCACCTGCTTGCATTCCAAGAGAAAAAAGACACCAAAAGGGTTGACCAAATATATCTATGGGAAATTTAATTGAAATACTATATATAGAACAGGATATATGTTGGCACAAAGATGATTATTGTAAATATATTTAGAAAGATCAATAAGACTTAATTGCCTGTTCAATAGGTATGTTTAAGTTTATAAGAAATAATTTATCTCCTCATTATTCTTACATTTTATAGCACTTCAAGAAAAGTTCACAAAATATAATTCTGAAAATATATAGGTACAGAATCATTATTTATAGAATGAGGAATCTTTTTTTATTTCTTTAACCTAGAGGTACCCAACTTTATTGGCACCAGAGACCAGTTCTGTGGAAGACAACTTTTCCATAGATGGATGTGAGACAGGGTGGTAATAGTTTCGGGATGAAAGTATTCCACTTCAGGTCATCAGGCAAAGGGGAAGCAAGGTATGTCTTACGTGATGGCAAGAAAGAGAGCACAGAGGAAACTGTCACTTTTATAACTATCAGATCACATGAGAACTCCCTCACTATCACGAGAATAGCATGGGGGAAACCACCCTCATAATCCAATCACCTCCCACCAGAGTCCTCCCTAAATACTCAATATGTGGAGACTATAATTCGAGGTGAGATTTGGGTGGGGACATAGCATCAAACCATATCACAGAGGGACCACAACTGTATCATTCAGGGTTTTCTAGAAGGGCAGAACTCATAGGAGAGATGTACATATGAAGCAAAGTTTATTAAGGAGTATTGACTCACATGATCACAAGGTGAAGTCCCACAATGGGCTTTCTGCAAACTGAGGAGCAAGGAAGTCAGTCCAAGTACCAAAATCTCAAAAGTAGGGAAGCCAACAGTGCAGCCTTCAGTCTGTGGCTAAAGGCCTGGGAAACTGCTAGTATAAGTTCAAGAGTTCAAAAACTGAATAACTTGGAGTCTGATGTTTGAGGGCAGGAAGCATCCAGCATTGAGAGAAAGATGAATGCCGGAAGACTCCACCAGTCAAATCCTTCCAACTTCTGCCAGCTTTATTCTAGACATGCTGGAAGCTGATTAGATTGTACCCACCCAAATTGAGGGTGGGTTTGCTTCCCAGTCCACTGACTAAAATGTTAATCTCCTTTGGTAACAACCTCACAGATATACCCAGGAACAATACTTTGCATCTTTCAATCCAATCAAGTCGACACTCAATACTAACCATCACAGTGGCTATACCTACAGTCTTCATGAATTATCATAGTGTCCACTAATGCAAATAAAAGTAGAACTTCCTCTAAACACATCTTGAATACGTATACAGCAATGTCTTGATGAAAGTAGAGTTCAGTACGCTTTGAACATAGAAAGATGGCTTCCAAATTATACATAAATAGGGCTAAATGACAGCAATCTGGCTAAGCCAGGGAACTTATCAGGAAACCACATTTGCAGAGCAAGTGTACTGCTTTTATTTAGATTGTATATTATATTCAATAAAATAGCGATATTTTATAGGATTTTATTTAGTCTTTATATAAGTACAGCAAAGCATAAGTCCTTCATATGAAAAAAATATTTTTATTAGGATATAGTTAGAAACATTGCTGGGAATTAACATACATTCTCTCTCTTCCAAGCCATTCTGAGGCAATGCCTCTGTAGACACATAAAATCACACATAGACAGCTCTCATATCTCTCTTTCTTACTCTAACCCTCTATATAAACTTGAGTTATATATTTACCTTCATTCTCAAAGGCAAATTAAATCTACTATGTCCAAAATTATATCCATAATTTATCACACTGTCCCCAAACATTTTTTTCTTCAACATTTTCTATTTTAGTTGGTGGCACTACCAGCCAGCCAGTCAACAGACTATGTTCATTCTTAACCCTTTTCTTGGCCCCGTCTTCAATCATTAATACCTCCATCACATATGGAGACATCAGCATCCATTCAAACATTCAGGCCAGAAGCATGGTGTGGGCCAATGTCCAATATCCCATGTATTTAGCTAGTAAGGAAGTGCCAGTACCACTGGAGATAGCTCTTCCTCATCCCTGAGGCAATCAACCACCAAGACCTGTAAATGTTACCACCTGAACAGTGTGTTGGTCGTATTCTCTCAGGTGGTGAAGGACTGAGTTCAAACTGGGCTTTGTGTTGGAAAATTCACTAAACAGGAAAATAAGGCGTTGGTAATAGGGAAAGTTTGCAGCATACAAAAGCAGAATAGAGATTGCTGCCCACATAATCAAAATGGAAATAAAAAGAAGATCTTGGAAGTGGTTCACCTGGCAAATGCTCAGTCCCTCAAATTAAGTATAAAGTCTGAATGAGTCAAGAATAGAAGACAACAATGTTAAGCCTCCATGCTGTAAGCCTAGGATCTTATAACTGTCTTCTCACTAAGGACAAGATTAGTTAAAGGATAAGAGGCAGTACTATGCAAACATCTATACATATACATACATACATTCAAAAATAAGCAAACAAATCAGCCATAAATAGCAATATATAAAATAGCAATATCCATAAGTTGTCTTCTTCAGTGCACAAGCTCTAAAATCCAACTTTGTAAGTTCTAATTTAAGCTCCACTACATAATGTATGATCTCAGAAAAGTAAGATACTCTGAGTATCATCTGTGAAACAGAAATAATAATACCATCTATACCATAAGATTGTTGAAAGGCTTAAATGAGATAACTTCATGAGCTTTTGAAACAGAATTTTAGCACATAATAATCACTCAATAAAGAAAATATTTTATTATCATTATTACTTATTGAAACACAATGTAGTATAACGTTTAACTAGAACTAATTTATTCTAGAATATGAGTCTATTTTTTTTTCTTTTATCACAATACAGATGACAATCTAATCTGCACTTTAGGTCAAAAGAGCTCACCTATGCTTTACTTACCTTTGTTTCCTATTTGGAAATCTCCACTTAAATGTCCTTTTTTATATTTTAAAAATCTGTGACTTAATACATCATCTTCTCTTAGTTATTTTACACAGCAATAACAACACATAGTCATGAACCTTGAATGAAGATACTCCAAAGGGATGTAAGACAGTGTTCCTCCCCTTAAAGTAAGTATAACTCTGTTCTTCTCAACTTGGTTGTAAACTCCTTAAGAACTTAGAACACTTTTTTTTTTTTTTTACTATTGTGAGGCTGGATGTCTCATCAGATATGAAATTTATATGTTGGGGCTGGGGAAAGAAAAGATGGTCCTCTCATTTTCTCAATAAGAAATACTTTTGTATTTGACAGAAAAATACTTTTGTATTCATGATGAAGTCTTCCTACCTAAAACCTCCCTTAAAAGATAAATTATCAAGGAGTCCTTAAGGGTAGCCTCCCTCAGAAAAACAGGCAAGCAGCCCATTATCTAGAGAAAAATCATTTGAGACTTTTAAAAGGAAAATTTACCTTCCTCCAACAGGTTTGTATCCAGATAGGTATCGGTCTAGAACAACCTTAACCCAGCATTCCTGGGATCAACTAGCATATTGGAAATGCTGATGAAGCTGAGATAAATGCTCCAGACCTTCTGGAAGGACATGGAACTGTCCTGACCATAAGAAGCTAAGCAGAGATCTGGAGCAGCTGGTAGTGGGGCTGCAGTAGAGCTGTAGATTCCTCAGTTTGAAGATGGCCAAGCATCAGAGCAGTACCAAGATACAGTAAGAGGCAATGGCAGTATCCTCAGCAGGTGCCTCCACCCCACACAGATCCCCAGCTGCTGTGATATGGAGCACAGAGGTAGTCAATGGGGAGGAGTGATGGTCTGTGCAGGAAGGAAAAGATAGTGCCTGAATCCAGGTGATAGAGGAAGACCTAATCCAAGGCAAGGGTGATGGGAATGATTACAGGTTGGCAGTTACAAACTGCTTTTTCACAAAAAGTAAAGGACCTGAAAATCAAGGGCATTGGTGGTGAAAGAGTGGAAGGGTCACAAAAGTTGACAAAGAAATCCATTTCCAGACATGGAGAAACCAAGAGTCAAATGATAAATAGAGGAATACAGAGGTATGCACCGAAGAGAGAGATGAGATTTTTAAGAGAGTGTCTGTAGATACTAGTACTTTCAGTAAAGCATCAGAGACCTGGGTAGCAAAGTGAGTGGTGAGATAATGCAAGCACTGCTGTCTGTGTGCTTATTTGAAGATGTGATTCAGGCCAAGAATGGCATTAGCAAAATTATTAAAGAAGTTATTTCAGTGTTTCATCATTAATTTTGAAATTTCTGTTTCCTTGTACCATCATGAGATTATCAAATGCCTTTGATTATTTCCTCTGCTTGAAAGATCTCCCCTTGATGGTTCATTTTCTAGTCTCCTTTAGCCTTTCCCATGAGATAGCCCTCCTTTCAGGGAAAAACTTGCACACTTTTTATCTCCTACTTTGCATAATTTTTCTCCTTAACACATGCCAATATTTAACATACTATCTACATTTTGCTCATTTGTCATTGTTTATTGTCTATCTCTCCCATTAGAATTTGAGCTGTATGAGGACAGGGATTTTTGTCTGTCTTATTAACTACTCTATCCCTCAGCACCAAGGATCAGTGCCTGGTGCATTATATGGGTTCTATAAATGATTGTTGAATTGCTAATTCAATTACTAGATGTGCCATTTATCATTTCAAATAGCTGGACTCCTTCACCAGAGATTTTCTTGTTCACAAGCCACCACTGGGGAATTTCATCCAGTGACTCTTGTCTTAAATGATTCCTGATTCATTTCCCTACTACACTGAAAACTACCTGTCCTGTGTTCCTTTCTCTTGAAATTTTTCTAGATGATTAGGAATTATTCTAAAAAATTACCTATGTAAATGTAGATGGCCAAAATTAGTGTATAGTATAAAGCAGACACTATTTTCCATTGTGGGGCCCTCAGTGACTCATCCCAAACAATAAACAATGTGAAACTTTCAGTATATGTGACAGTCATGTGAAGGAAACTTTTAGGGCAAGAGGGTGCTAAACACACACTGTAGAAAGCTGACTTTGCCTTCTATGTCTTTGTTAAACCATAGGTCTTAGAATGTAATCACCTTGGCATAAAGCTTACGTGTTGTAAAAACAAAGATTAGCCTACATTCAATAGCCATTTACTAAAATGGGCAATTCATTGAGGAAATACTTTTTAGCACTGCTACAGGCTTTTTAGCAAGACATTTTTACTCAACTACAAACCAATTTCCTTTTGTTTAGTCCACATGGAAGAGAGAGTAGCTAGTTCTTGCTATCCATCTTTCTCACAGTAATATTGTAAAGGTTTAATAAAGGACAATACAAAACTTTACAAGTATAAACTGCTAAAGAACTAATGATGGCTTTATTCTTAAGTGCCTCCATGTCACCTTGTTATTTCTTGCTTGTCATTCACTAATTAAATGCCAGTTCCAAATAGCTACATGGCTAAAAGTGTTATTTGACATAATCTAAAATAGAATCTAAGTACAACCAATTGTGCTTGGATACTGATCCTGGTTGTCCTCCCATCCCTCACCTTCAGCACAATCTCTCTAGTCTCCCTTTTGTTCTTTCCCTCTCTTGTACCACATGTCTGTCAATTCTCATCTCATCCCTCACCATCCCAAAGAACAAGTGACTGCTCACCACTCTCCATCTGTGCTTATTTAACATGACTGGTTTCATACTGTTGTACTTGTCACCTACAGATTTCATGCTGGGTTGAGTTTTTTGACTTTTATTTTATTTTAACTTTGTGAATTGCATTATGGAAGATGACTAGACTAGAACCAGGAATCAGTGTTAGATGAACTCACTGTGTATAAAGTGTATGGTGAAGAGATAGTAAGAAGTGAAGCCTGATAACAAGGGGAACTCATGGTCAAAATTTACTAGTGGTAGATTACATTCTCCCACAATAGTAGGTAATGTATAATATTGCCAATTAATTCACAGAATAAGCTTGTTAGTAGAATGGGTAATTCATGACATTAACCTACTTCTATTATTCCCTCATTTTATCTCATACAGCATTAAAACCATGATCAATATTTTTTGAGAAAGATTCCATAAAATAAAAAAAAAATTTATTATAACAAATGACACTTGTATGTTACTTTCCACAACATTACTGTAAGGCAAATAGCTAAGTTACGGAGAAGTCAGATGGCCTGCTTGAATTTGCAAAGGTAGTCAATAGCCTTCAATACTCAAATTGTGGTATTTGGAATTCATGCCCAGTGATTCTTCTACTCTGTTATATTGATCTCTAAATCTGTACATTTTCTGACCTGTGTGTCAAGAAAAAAAAATAATCGTATTGTGTATTAGAAAGTTGATTTTAATTTCCTCCTTATTGAATGAACACTTGCCTGATGCATTACTATTATATAAGAGTACAGTGCAGGTCATCTGCATTTCAAGAAATTTCCTTGCAATAAATACAGACTAATCAAGCTATTTCCTTTATACATAAAACAGCCACATTGATGAGATTATATTCAATTTTGTACAAAATTTAAATGCTTTCTCTGGTGCAACTCTCATAGTTGCCACAGAGAACAAGCATCATTGCATGCTGCACATATTAGACACAGAAATAGAGGCAGACATAACCTAAAGCTGGATTCTTTATACTGTGTCCTAAAAATCAAGGGCCAATTTATCATTACTTTTTCTCAATAATCCCCCTTAAGACTTCTCAAACACCTTAAGGAAGCCAATCTAAATCCCCCAAGTTTTAATCAAAACAATTCCACAAAGAATTCTAAGAACTGTGGTTTGTGAAAAATGAACTAATTGTTATGCCCCTTTCCCTATACTGTTTTCACAAGAGGCTGTATGTATGCCAGCTCTGTTTATTCCTTGAATTCTGCATGATATATGTTCTAGTAACTATTCAAAGGGTACAGAATTTAATTTTCAATATTTGAATATTCCAAAGCACATGTTTTACATACAAAATAACCATATATATATATATGGATGGAGAGAGAGAGAGAGAGAGAGACAGAGTCTAGCTCTGTCCCACAGGCTGGAGTGCAGTTGCAGTGGTGTGATCTCAGTCTCGGCTCACTGCAACCTCTGCCTCCCAGGTTCAAGCAATTCTCTGGCCTCAGCCTCCTGAGTAGCTGGGACTACAGGTGCACACAACTATGTCTGACTAACTTTTGTATTTTTAGTAGAGACGGGTTTCACCAAGTTGGCCAGGCTGGTCTTGAACTCCTAACCTCAAGTGATCTGCCTGTTTTGGCCTCCCAAAGTGCTAGGATTACAAGTGTAAGCCACCGTGCCCAGCCCACATATATTTTAAAGAAAATACTAGACTCTAAAAATAGTAGTAAATATGTTCAGAGATTCTTTTCCTTAAGACATCTTACCAATTTTGTTTACAAACACCAGATTTTTTTGGCCTCATATAGGGATATTTTAGGAGTGTTTCTGTATGTCCAGTGTTCACTATGCATTACTAATAGACTTATTATTGGTGAAATGTTTCAGATTGTCTCTCTAATCTTGGTGGCCCATGAAATCCTGAAGCCTACCTCTTACTAAGAAGCCTAAGGGGGTGGATACTTCCTTTCTTGTCCCCATACGATAAAAAGAAGGACACATGGCCTAAATCTGGCCAAACTGAAAAGCTGTAATTTTGAGCAAGTACAGAGAAAAAAGAATAAATAGTTGGAATTTCATTTCTCCTAAAGCCAATCTGTTTTTTTTAATTGAAGTAAAATTGTATAATATCAACATAAAACTAACAGTTAACCATTTCAAAGTGTCCAACTCTGACATTTAGAACACTCACAATGTCGTGCCACCATCACCTCTGTCTAGCTCTAAGACATTCCATCACGTAAAAGGAAACTTGGAGTGGGTGTGGTGGCTCATGCCTATAATCCCAACACTCTAGGAGGCAGAGGCGGGTAGATCACTTGAGGTCAGGAGTTTAAGATCAGCCTGGCCAACATAGTGAAACTCTGTCTCTACTAAAAATACAGAAGTTAGCCAGATGTGGTGGTGTATGCCTGTAAACCCAGCTATGCAGGAGGCTGAGGCAGGAGAATCACTTGAACCCAGAAGGCAGAGGTTGCAGTGAGCTGAAATTGTGCCATTGCTCTCTAGCTTGGGCAATAGAGTGGGATTTGTAAGCAGTTACTCCCCATTTTCCCCTATCTCCACCTCTGGCACTAGTCCACTTTCTATTACTATGTATTTACATATAATGAATATTTCACATAAATGGAATCATACAATATGCAGCCTTTCATGTTTGGAATCTTTCACTTAGCCTAATGTTTTCGAGGCTTGTTCCTGTATAACACGTGCTAGTGTTGACCAGTCTGCTCTTGTCTCTAGAGTTTTTTCATAGCTTCCTTCCTTTAATTCCTCTGCTACTACCTCCGTTTTTGCACCTCACAAGCCCAGTCAGCAAATCATCTTGCCCATTCTGTTATGGTCCTTCTTCTTGAAATACTTCCCCTTCCTTGTAGTTAGCCAGAGCCACTAGTTTCTATTTCTTACAACTGATAATGATTTGAAACACTTCCTACTGATCACATTAACTATTAATTTCTAACTGGACACAAAAGTCAGAATTCTTTCCATTTTCTACCCTCTTTTCTGCTGTCAAATAAAAATATAAGAATGATAGGTATTTATTTACTCTCTTTCTCTTTCAGTACCACTGCTAGGTGGTACTTGTTTTCCTTCAAAGAAATTTCAAGTATAAAGAGAAACAGATTTTAATATCATGGTGACCTATTTTTTCAACACTTTGATAACTTAGCAAAAAGTCACTTCAGCAGATCTTAGCTCAAAGGAAGAATAAATTGATATGAGAGACTGAGATTCAGAGGCTCCTCCTTTCTTTGAATGTCAGTTTCTCTAGCAGAAAATGTATGCTTCGCTAGATGTATCCTGCCAGTGGGGCCCCTTCAGCTGAGTCACTTTCTGTAGTGCATGCAGCCAAATTTTGAACAGTATAAACCCACTGCCAGTAGGATTGTAAGAGGTTGGTGAATGATGCATGCTCTGCTATTTGTTCGCCTGCATGTTTTTCTCTCAATAAAATCTATTTTATATTTACAACACGGGAGGTTGGTGTCATCTGTGTCCATATATTTCTGCATAACAAAGCCAATCTAATGAACTCTACGAGAGACATAAATATAAACGAGACAGAAGCGCTTATTCATAAAAAGCTCAAGTCTAGTAGGGAAAACACCACAGATACAAACTACTATGAGATGAATAATGATGTTCAAACCATAATATCTATAATCAGGAAGCATCTAGACATTGCTTAAACACTTCCTTTGAAGTGTTTCTTAAGGCAGATACAGAAGTTGCTGAAATCCATTCTCTCAAAACATATCCGTACTTGTTCTTGGTCTTCCCTTTAGAACTACAAAAATCCATTGTTCTTCCAGCCAACAGCCTTTCATCTATCTGAAGATGATTGTCACGTTGACAACCACTCTAAATAATCCTCAATAACTTTGCTCATTTTATAGCTACAATGCACCATGGAAGGAGGAGGAAGAAATCACTTGGGATTGAACTATGTTTATGGAATAAGTGGCATTTGTCTATAAGTTGAAGTGCATTTCTATAAATGAAGGCAAAAGAAGGGTTATTCCAGATGGAGCAAGCAGAGAAAGCAAAGTATATATTTGGCAAAATGAATCAAGTTTTCTGATTATAAACATTTAACTAGTCCGGCATAGGTATTTGAGAAAGAATGGTGAGACCTCATAGGTTAAAAACATAAACTATAGTTTGTCGTGTAGATAATTTGAAACCTTAAAACACGTTTGAGCAGAAGAATGGCATGATAAGAGATACGCTTTAGCAACATTACTTTAGAAACATTACTTACAGAATGAAACCTAGAGAGAAAAGAGAATAATTAAGAGGTTATTATGGAAATCTAAATGGGATGTTACAAATGTGTGAAATAGAAAAGTGGTGTGAAGTATAATAAGAATAGGTCAAATGCAAGAGTTGCTGCAAAAATAGAATCATCATTCATAGTAATATGATATCTGTTTCTTTTCCTTAATATTATGAAATCACTGCATAAGATTTGTAGATTGTGTACTTCTACAAAGACAGGATGGTGAAGAAGAAAGCAGCTTTAAAGTCAGATAGACAGGAGTTAAAATTTTGCACATACTGCTTTTTAACTGTGTGTCACACATGTTATTTTACCTAGGAATCTCATTTGCCTTATTTATAATATGGAAGTTAAAGAGCATAGTGGTGTCTGGTACAAGACATTAAATAAATCTTAGTTCCTGACTGGGCACAGTGGATCATGCCTGTATTCCCAGTGCTTTGGGAGGTCGAGGCTGGTGGATCACGAGGTCAGGAGTTTGAGAACAGCCTGGTCAACATGGTTGAAATCCCATCTACTAAAAATACAAAAAATTAGCCAGCCATGGTGGCAGGCGCCAGTAATCCCAGCTGCTCAGGAGGCTGAGGCAGGAGAATCGCTTGAACCTGGGAGGTGGAGGTTTTAGTGAGCTGAGACCACCCCACTGCACTCCAGCCTGGGCAACAGAGCGAGTCTCCTTTTGCTCATTTCATTTTTAAAGCTTTATATTAAGCTGCTGTTAGGTACCAGGAAATATATTTGATGATAAAATCCACAAAACTTTAACTTGAGTTGCCCAGAGTCTACTATGAAACATATACAAGTGTGGTAGATTAGATTGTTCCTAATTACTCTGTTTCCTCCTGTAAGAGTATTCCATCTCCCATCCCATCCCTTGTCATATGATTTGAAAGGACTCCCTGTGGGAATCTTTTCCATTCCATTGACTTTGGGCTTCACCATGTAACGTGTTTTGTCCAATAGAATGTGGGCCTAAGTA
The DNA here is from genome assembly GCA_963573385.1 of Cacajao melanocephalus. Classification (NCBI taxonomy): domain Eukaryota; kingdom Metazoa; phylum Chordata; class Mammalia; order Primates; family Pitheciidae; genus Cacajao; species Cacajao melanocephalus. The sequence goes on along the minus strand of CAUYLG010001723.1, from coordinate 10,971 downwards.
ATAAATGCTACGCCTCAACAGAAATTTTAAGAGCCATTACATGTTTTGCTATTTCTTTTTTCTTCTGCCAGAAAAAAAGATATGTTCCAAATATGGGTTATTCTTGGAATGAAACACACATACACACACACACACACACACACACACACACACACACACACACACAGCAGAGCCACAGTTGTCCTGAAGTTGCTATAGCCCAAATATAATGAATGAGAAATAAACCACTGAGATTTAGGGTTTTTTTTATTGCTTTAGCATAGCCTAGAAAAACTTAATATAAAAGTATGTAAATAACTGCAAAAATAAAATAAAACTAGGAGTTTGTGGTAATACAGAAGAGGAACAACCAACCTGTGTGGCAGTAAATGGGTAGTAGGAGAAAGGTTTATTTGTGGGGAATGATGTCACAGCAAAGAGTGGACTCAAAGGTGGAAATGTCTGGGCAAAGAGAGGGCTTTCATGGAAACTGTACATTCTATGTAAAACCACAGTGCTAACAAGTGACAGAAGAAAATACGTTTGGGAAAAGGAAAATAGTAAGGTGTGATGGGAAATTAGGGTGCATGTGGAGGTAAGCATGTAAGACTCAATAAGACTGATCTTGACCAGCCTGTTAGACCAAACCTGCTTCTATCACTCCCTGAACTCCTGATCAACTTTTTAATTCCATAGCATCTGTCATCTTCTAATATACTGGATAATTTACTTACATACTATATTTATCATTTATTATCTCTTCCACCACTGGAATATAATCTCCATGAAGGCAGGGATCATTGCCTATATTGTTCACTGATACGTCCCAACCACAGAAAAGTGTGCCTAGACACTAGATGATCAATAGTATTTGTTGAGTGATTCCAAGGTCATTCAAAGGTTTCAAAGATCATGCTAAGGAGTAGGTTTTATCATAATAAGCATGAGGAGACAATGAAAATTTTAAGGAAATGAATGAAGTGACTTGCGTCTTAGAAATATCATTATGACAGTAATATGAACAATGAATTGGAAGGAGAAAGGTGAAGGAAGGCGGCAACTCTACTACTGACTTTTATGTGAAATCTGAGATGGTCATTTTGTATATTAAATACAAGAGTCTTTAAGAGCTTATCAAAAGTTTCAAAATACTCTGGGAGGAACAGGAGTAGAAGTTGAGCCAGAAATATTTCCACACAGTATTGAGGTTACAGTATAGGTTGGAAATGATAAATCTGCAGGCTTATTAATTCAGAGAGTCCTGTAATTTTTCTTAGTAGAAAATCATTTTCCTAAATGTAAGAGCTAAGAAGGCAGATTGTAAGACTTATAACAATCAGGTAATTTTAGGGCAGAAGAATTGTACTAGAAAGCCAGGAAAATGTGAGAATACAAAAGAAAGAAAGCATAAAATAGGTGGGGATGGGGGTATTTGAGACATAATGATCAGTGTTCAAAATAGGCAACGTTAAGAGAAATGATGAAATTAGTTCCTCAAGGTTATAAAATGAAACTAGCATCTCTCTCTCTCTCCCCCTCCCTCCCTCCCTTTCTCCCATCCTCCCTCCTTCTTTCTGTCCCTGCTCTCTTCCTCTCCTCTCTCTCTCACTCACATACACACAATGTGTAATATTCCCTTTCTATTCATAGTACTTATTCTTATTGTATTTTCTCTTTTGGCCCTCACATTCCTTGTCCTGAAGTGTTAGAAACTGCAAAATCAATTAGAGCTAAATGTTTATATTAATTGTTTCTTGATTTCTCCAAGAAACTCTTAATATGTAGTGGAATGCTGCAAGTAAATTTATATTCATGCTTTAAGAACTAAGATAGTACTACCAATCAGCAATGGAAATAATTGACTAATAATTCCTTTATATTTAACCAGCAGTTATTATTAGATTTAATAGACTACTTCATTTCTGAGACTTTTCTTAAATACATAAAACAAACATTTATTGTTTGTCTTGTTGTAAAATACATAACTAGAAACAATGGTTTTCATTTGTTCTGCATATCGGTGAAGAGGTTAATCCTTTCACAATGTTACCTATCTGTAATCCTTTTTCATTAATCATAAGATTTTAATGGAGTGTGCTGAAGTGTTTTTTCCAAGATTATAAAAACATGGAAGACGAAATTCATGAACTGTTTTTCTTCATATTTACTGCATTGTAATTTTTTGTTCCAATTTTTTTTAATATCATCAGTTTTACTTTAATTGTTTGCCACATTGATTATGTAGTACATTTACTACATGTACTACGTGGTATAAAAAGAGAATGATCTGCTACTAAAGCAGGTCACTGGTGTTTAAAGTTAATTTCCACAATATTTCTGATTCAATTGGTCAATTTACTGAGACACCTGTTTTATCCTGTCTGAAAATACAGTATGGATCAATAATTAATGTCTACAATAATGATTGAAGATACACTTCTAACTAATTAAAAGGCAGTCAGCATTCATCAGAAAGAAGAGTTTCAAATGGCTTCTGGAGTCTCATCATTTGTGTCACTTCTAAATTTTTTGTAAAGCAATATATTTTGAACAGCACAAATGAAGTCACCTCAGGGAGGCTGTTTTTATCTTATGTTGGCTTTACTTTCAAAGACCATTCTCACTTCATCTGCAAATAGGATGAATTTAGCTTCCATTTGAATATATTAAAGACAACTTTCCTCTCTACTAGATCCAGAATCAAGGATGAATAAACAGTGCAAGATACAACATCTCTCTAAATGAATGCTTCATCAACAAGGAAAGAGGTGAACACAGAAAGGGGAACTACTGGACTATGCACCCAGTCAACATTAATAAATTTCTTTTAGGGGATTTCAGACAACAGAGAAAAGCTCTGACTTACCTTTTCAAAAAATGTATCTGGTTATATGGGAAATTTTTACTCTGTCCATATTCTAAGATTTTTTGACCAAATGTACTCCTATTTCCTGAACTCTACATGGAAAATAATTCAATAGAGCATTGAATATAATACTTTAAATACTTTATTTCAAATGTAATAACAAATACCTTTCATCTGCAACAAACTTACCATCATTAGCACTGGGCACTGAAGTCTAAGAAAAACTATGTAAGTTGTTGCTGTGAAAGTTTGTCTACCTATACAACCTAACACCTACCTCTTCTTTTCATAGTTAGTAGGAAATCTAATCATTTTTTGACCCATTTAGATATGTGTCAACAAAAATGCCATTTGTAAGTTTAACGTTGTTAATACTCTTTAGTATAAATAACTATTTGAAAATTATCTTCTTTTGACATCCTGGGATACAAGGGTAAATCTGAAATATAATAAATTATGTTTAATTTTTAATAAATTGTCTTCTAAAGCAAATACATTTCATATATTGATAGGAGATATAAATCATTCCTGTGTTCACTTTTGGAAACCTGTTAACAATTTAAAATTACTTAATGTACTCTATGAAGTATATTAAACATATTTTAAGGTGAAGACAAATATAATTTTTATATACTATTCTGTTTCTATGTTTTTCCCTATACTTCTTATAGAAAAATATACATATTAAGGTACACATAGTATATATCTCTTTTGATCATTTGCTACAAATGAGCTAAGTAAATAAAAATTTTACTGTAGAGTATAACATATTTAAATAATCATGATGAAATTGATTTTCTTTTAATTATATAAAAATAAATAATATTTCTTTTAAATACGTTTAATATTTTAGATAAAGCAAAAGGAATACATAAAAGTAATTCTCTTGATTCCAGATAAAGTTTTAAATTTTCAGTATCTTCTATACTATTATTTAGGGAATTGACAAGATTCAATTTAATGCAGGTGTTAGGAATATCAATACTAAATCATAAATATTAATTAAATATTAAATTAAATATAAATATCAATTAAATATTAACATTTTCAAGCACATGTTCTTCTATATACAACCTGTGCTGTTGTTTAATTAAATAAACTTAAATGAATTAAAAGTCATTTAATAAAATATGTAATAAACTTAATGTAGGTATACTATTAGAGTGGTTAGGTAAAATTGTAAAATCGCTATTCATTATTTCCTTACATTAAGTTGGTGATGTCAGTAAATATTTATCTCAAATGTGAGCCAGTTATACCCACAAACTGTTTGATAGACTACAATCAACTTAACAGTTTGTAAGGATATTCACTAATGCCTTTAAGAGGAAATCAGTGTTATAAAAGCTAATAAAAATAAATATTTAAAACTTGCCTGGTGGCAATCATAACTTATTTTTTTTAATGAATGGCCAACTTTTCTGAGGCTGGTAAGAGGCTGATGAAACTGAGCAGATTAAAGGGAAGGGACAATTGATTTTGCCAAACATGCAAATTGGGCCAGACATCTTCTCACAGCTTTGCCCAGATGAAATGCCTGTAACTAAGGTAAAGAGCTACGACTGGGGTCTTGCATGCTCTAATGAACCAGCAAACTGTATTTTTCATTTCTTCAGTCATACAACTAATGATGCTAAATATATATAATGAAAATCACATAATACACTTAAAATCAAGAAAAACTGTACAGTTTTTGAAACATATATTCCTTTCAAAAATAACAGAGGGATGTCAGAGTGAGACTTCATATCTAAAACTCAGCAGCAGCAGCAAAAGCATCATAATTATCATCACCATCATTGGCAGCATTTTGTAGAACTGAATATCAAGAAAATAGTATTACAACATTTCTTTATTTATCGACATTTATTATAAGTCATTTTAGTTCATTTTTATGTTTTTTTTTTAGTCTAAGCCATTTATCATCCCAAATGTGAAAATGACCTTCATAATCTGTCAAAATAATGAAGTACAGTGACCTACAATAAGAGATTCCTAGTTACATTTCAGTATATCAAAAAGTCCACTGTAGCAGGAGGGAGAAAGGAAATAGAGACGCTAAAATAAAGATCTGAATTCCCCATTTAAAGTTTGCAATGTAGTCAAGGAGATGAAATCCACATACTTTTAAAGATGTAAAGAAAAAAACGTACAAAGCAGTATAATTCACTGTACAAATTAACATAGTATAAATTGAAAACATGAATTCTGAGAGGAGGCTGAACCAATGAAAGAATAATCAGAGGAGCCAGTCATGGTATGTTTTCTGTAAAGGTTAATGTGGCAATTAACAAGACAACTGAATTTATATAAAGTAAAAGGAATGCTTTCTAGGTAGAGTGTATGCTAAAGTGAAAGAACAGTAAGTATGGATCAAGCAAAATTTTGGTGGAAGAAAATAAATATTTTTGAAATGAATAAAAATGTGTGACTTACTGTTGTCAACAGAAAATAGCAAAATTCAAAAGAAAACTGGTAAATCAGAGTATGTTCTGCATATTATACAAAAATGCATTATATGTAATATTATTTTGTTATCATAATAATTACATACTGGGCTATTTATTACCCATTTTATACATATCTTACAGAGACAGAAAAAGATAAGAGTGAAATATCTTACACTTAAAATTATGTATTAATTTTCCTGTATTGATTTCAAGATGCTACAACATGAAAGTAATGTGAAGTAAGATTAGCATCACAAAATATTAAGATATTACTTAGATTAAAATAAGAAAAAAGATATTTGAGTTTTTACCAGTTGTCAATATTCAGAAAGTTTTTAAATAATAAAAAAACGAGTTTACTTTGCATCATTAGTAATTTAAAGTTAAGCATCTTTTCTGATGATAGATGATAATGGCTGAAAAAAAACAAAACAAAATCAAAGCAAGAGTCAGGAAACTGTTTTAAACCAGTAAGGAAAGGTTTACGTGAAAGATAGTTTTGGAGTCAAAGCAACAGTTTTATAAAATATGGAAACTGATTACACTAAGTAGCTAACACAGATAATAATCTATTAAAGTTTATTCACCTTTTTCAATCAGTTTTAATTCCATTCTTGAGTCAAAAAGCTGAGTATAATATAAGAATATGGATATTACCTTCTGAATTGGAACTTTAATTATCAATCAACTCTAATGACGATTCTCAATATTAAGTGATGTCTTCACTAAATAAGCATTTTTTTTTCCTAAGATATCCTCTCTGATGTCATCCAAATTGCTATTTTTACTTTTTAAAAAATCTATGAGGGCATTAAAAGTATATTCAAATAAGGCAGAGAATAAATTTGACCTTTGCTGCTCTTGAATTGAAAATTCTTTTTAATACAACAGTTTTTAAAATAAGTAAATAACAGGTTTTTGACTAGCATCAGAGCTACTTTCCATCCTAAGAAATAATTTTTCTTGGTAATATTCAGACAAAACTTTAGGTATTGCCAAACAGTGGCACTCATCCCATTGAGTAAAACCAGTGATAAATATTAATGCTACACTCATTTGCTGCTATGCAGAAATACCCTTAAAGAACAAACTTCCCCAAATAAATTCTACTCCTAAACTTCAATGTTGTTGCAATTCTTTATCTAGTTCCTTGCTTCTTTAAGGACATCTAATCATGAGACTCAGACTGATCTCAAAGGAATTTGATAAATCAGCCTTCAAGTCTCAATTCCATGATAATACAATACACCAAGTAACTATCAAAGTTATCCTTTATGTTTCCATAATAAAGATTAACTGTAGGTGATATATTTAAATAATTAAATGCAGAATCTAAAAATTTCAAAGAAATAACCCAATATTGAAACATTGGTAAAGTACAAATGACACAAGGGTATTAATAAGAAGTCTTATTGTTTGCAGTCTTCAGACATTTGAAACAAGAAAATACGTGGTTTTAATTTGAATTAGTCCTAGCAAAATGATCAATAAAGAAAAGATACTTTTTGATAGATTTCATATTACAAAAAACCTGGCAGTATAATATAAACCACATAAAATCTGGTAATTAAATGTGTACTTGAAGATTTTTTCATAAACATTAGCCATTCATGGTTACAGAATTTCACTAAGTAAAGGGGAATGTAAAATATTGTATGGTAATTTCAGTTTAACCCTATATAATACTAAATAATACCAAAAAAATTATAAAATATTCAGAGTGAATCAGCAAGATGGCAAGTCTCCTGCTTGTAGTCCTCATAGCAATAATATTTTGGCATTCATTCAAAACCAAAAGTGCCTTTGTGGGAGCTTTGTGATCCAGGTGGGAGGTTGCAAAACCCTGATGGAGCCAAAAACCAAGAAGAGCCATCTTGAAACTACAGGCTCATGTCCAGGTAGGTGGCAGGCTCACCGACTCTGGTCCTGGCCAGAACCTGAAAATAGCCCCATCCCCTGTTAGACTCACATACAGACCTGGTTGGCTTTGGTCCTGCACTACCAGCACCACCTGCCAAGGGAACTGGGAGGAGTAACATCCATCTGTGCCACATGTGGCTGCAGTTGGCTATAGTGGCTTGGATGCCCGCTGACCTCAATCCTGGTTGTAGACCCTAAAGCAGCTCATCATCTGGCTTCAGTCCTCAACCGTAGTCTGGAGGCAGTCCTGCCTACCCACGGAACCACTAAGAGACATATGTTTATGCTCCTAGAGCCAGACCCGCCAGTGCCAACCTCCATCCCACAGTATATCCTGAAATGGCCCTGTAACTTATCTCCTGCCCCTCTCAGCTGTGGTCTTGGAGCAGTCCTGCCTACTCAGATACTTGCCAGGAGACATGCCAATCCATGCCAATCTCAGTTCTACTAAGGAGCTTGAAGTGGCTCTGTAATCCAGCTCCAGATCCCCTGTCCCTGCCACTTTCAGTAGCAGTCTAGGAGTGGTCCTGCCAACCCAGGAGCCAAACAGATTCATGCCCTACATCAGGGGTTCCCAATTCCCAGGTCATGGACACATACTGATCCACAGCCTATTGGAAACCAAGCCACATAGCAGGAAGTGAGTGGCAGACGAGCGATCATTACCACCTGAGCTCTGCCTTCTGTTAGATCAGTGGCAGCATTAGATTCTCATAGGAGTGTGAACACTATCGTGAACAGCACATGTGAGGGGTCTAGGATGCAGGCTTCTTAAGAGAATCTAATGCCTGTTAATCTGAGGTAGAACAGTTTCAAACTGAAACCATCCCTCCCAGCCCAGGTTTGTAGAAAAATTGTCTTCCATGAAATAGTCCCTGGTGTCAAAAAGGTTGGAGAACACTGCCCTACAAGATCTCAGAGGCAGACCTGAAGACCTGTATCCCCTGTGGCCCCTGAAGCAGCCCTGTGACTTGGTTCCAGCCCTTCATAGTGGTGGTTTGGAGCCAGTCCTGCCTGGCCAGGGAATGACCCATTGACCCCTGAGAAGCCCTCTAAAAGACCTGATAGGAGCCACACCTATTCATGCATCTGGTAATAGGCCTGCAATCTGCAGACCCAGCTGTGGACCCTGAAGCAGACCCTTGTGTCTCAGAGCCATCCCTATAATGAATGTCCTGGAACCAGTCTAGTCCACCCAGGTACCAGATACGATCAATGCCCACTGGAGCCCCTGGTAACAGACCCACCAACCACAGGCCCCACTGTGGACCCAACACCAGCCACATGAGCAGGCTCTAACTCCACATGACTCAGATCCAGGATAAAACCCCATCAGCTTGGGTACCAAAGAAGAGAAGGCCTTTACCTGTCAAAACCAGTCTGTAAAGAGTGGAAGAGGTGTTTGTTCCTTGAAATACACAGAAACTGCTACAGTTTGATTGTTTTTATTCCCCCAAAATTCATATATTGAAATCCAACTCCCAAGGGGTTAGTATTAAGATGTGGTATCTTTGAGAAGTGATTAGATTATGAGTATAGAGCCCTCATGAATGGGATTAGTAACTAATAATGTTTAGCTTCATGAGAAGCAAGAGAACACAGATAACTAAACAAAAATCAATAAACAATGCATAAACAAAATTAAGTTTAAAAAAAAATAGAAACCACAAAAAAGAACCAAACAGAAATCCTGAAGCAGAAGAAAACAATAAGAAAACTGAAAAATTCAATAGATCTTCAACGGCAAACTCAATCATGCAGAAGAAAGAATCAGTGAGCTCAAAGACAAGTCCCTTGAAATTAGCTAATTAGAGGAACCAAAAGAAAAAAGAATTAAAAAGTGTGAAAAAAGTATACAGGACCTATGGAACATCATCAAGCAAATTAATGTAAAACTTATGGGGGTCTTAGAAGAAGAAAGGGGCAGAAAACTTATTTAAATAAATAATGGCTGAAAACTTCCCAGTCTAAGAAGAGAAGTGGATATTCAGATTTATAAAATTCATATGTTCCCACAAAAGATCAATTCACAGAAACATTATTTCACAACACATTTTAATCAGTTTGTCAAAAGTCAAAGACAGAGAAAATCTTGAAAGCTGCATAAAAAAGGATATTTCTGGTCTGGAGGATCCAAGATGGCCAAATAGGTACAGCTCCAGAGTGCAGTTCCCAACAAGAACAATGCAGAAGGTGAGTGCCCACCTCATGTCCAAACAACTTTTCACTGCCCACAGACCAGGAGATTCCCAGGCCAAAAAGCACCATGAGTTTTCAGCATGGCGGTTTCAGCCTGTGCTGGGTTGGTGCACGAAAACTCACACAAATCTGGGCGGAAGTTTCAACTGGCACCTGGAAAGCCCGTGAGAGAGAGCCACCCATTCAACTGAAATGGAGGAGGCAGAGACAGGAAGCCAGGCAATCTGGCTTGGTGGGTACCACTCCCCACAAAACAAGCAGTCTGAAATGCTCTGGATTGAGAGTTTCCCAGCAAGTACAGCTGGACCCAGGACGGTCCAGCTCAGTAGGGGGATGGACGACCACCACTACTGAGGCAGTCTGCCACTACCAAAGCAGTTCCACACAGCAGCTGGGCAGAGCCTGCGGAAGCTCAGCAACACCTTTGCTAGCAGACTGTGACTAAACTATTCCGTGCAGGGTAGGGCATCTATTAAAAAAGGCAGCAGCATGACAGGAACTTACAAATAAACTGACCTTCCTAGGACAGAGCACCTGGGAAAAGATGTGGTTATGAGTTCCACTGCAGCAGACTTAAAAGTACCTGTCCAGCATCTCTGCATGGAACAACAGAGTTCCTAGCACAGAACTTGAGCTCCTATAAGGAACAGACTGTCTCCTCAAGCTCCCTGACCCAAAGAGACCTCATAAAGGAGAGCTCAGGCTGACATCTGGCAGGTACCCTTCTGGGACAAAGATAACAGAAGAACAAACCAGCAGAAATCCTTACTGTTCTGCAGCCCCTGTAGGTGATCCCCAGGCAAGCAGGGTCTGCAGGGGACCTCCAGCAGTCCTGCAGCAGACGGGCCTGTTAGAAGGAAAACTTAAGAAACAGAAAGAAATAACATCAGCATCAACAAAAAGGATGTCCACTCAGAGACCCCACCTGAAAGTCACCAACTACAAAGACACAGGTAGATAAAGCCACTAAGATGGGAAGAAACTAGTGCAAAAAGGATGAAAACACCAAAAACCAGAAGGCCTCTCCTCCTCCAAAGAATCACAACTCCTCACCAGCTAGGGATGAAAGATGGATGGAGAATGAATCTGATGAATTGATAGAAACAGGCTTCAGAAGGTGGGTAATAACAAACTTCTCAGAGCTAAAAGAACATGTGCTAACCCAATGCAAAGAAACTAAGAACCTAGAAAAATGGTTAGATGAGATGCTAATTAAAATAAACAGCTTAGAAAAGAATATAAATGACTTGATGGAGCTGAAAAACATAGCACGAGAAATTCACGAACCATAAACAGTTTCAATTGCCAAATTGACCAAGCAGAAGAAAGGATATAGGAGATTGAAGATCAACTCAATGAAATAAAATGAGAAGGCAAGAATAGAGAAAAAAGAGTGAAAAGAAATGAACAAAGCCACCAAGAAATATGGGATTATGTGAAAAGACCTAATCTATGTTTGATAGGTGTACCTGAATGTGATGGAGAGAATGAATCCAAGCTGGAAAACACTCTTCAGGATATTATACAGGAGAACTTCCCCAACCTAGCAAGGCAGAC
>CAUYLG010001720.1:0-13198 GCA_963573385.1 Cacajao melanocephalus | reverse complement strand
TGCTGTTGTTTTTAATGAGAGCATCATTGACAATGCTTTATTTATCCTGATAGGCCTGCCTAATTGTGTTCTATGTAATAATGCAGGGATTTGAGTAGGAGACAGGGCTGGTATATGTATGTGTAGGTTTGGTTTCATTTTGTGAGCTTAATAGTGATTATTAATGGTGAAAATTAAGTTTGACATTCGGAAGAGTACTGAAGCATCAGATCTGGACAAATAAAAACAGTTGAAGCTGGCCCCCCCCACCAACCCACCTGATAGTTACGTGAGACTTTCATCAGCCACCAAGATGTTTATGGAACAGCAAACTTTTCCTGGTGGTGGGGGCGGCAGACTGGAGGGCACCGTGTAAAGGTTTATGGGAGCCATAGAGAAAAATGGTGTTGGAATTTTTTCTTTCTTTCTCCCCATCCACTGCCCCTTTTTGTTTAGCTTAGCTAGTTCTGAAGTCTACCATAGAAAAAGCCTTGATTATCAAATGTAATATTCACATAAGGTTTTCCTGTTCAGCCTCGCATTGGGGAATATACAGGGCTTCAGTGTTCCTTAATAAATTACCTCTTCATGTAGCAATTAACCCCCTTCTGTGAAGGTTCAGTGTTTCCTTGGTCCTGTGCCAGTGCTAACAGCTATGGCTTAGCATTCTTTTTAATGGGCTGCATTTACTGCTGAGAGTGGGGAAACATAAAATATTAACACTTAAGCATCTTTTACACTTCTTTGAACATGAGATTACGTTGAAAATATAACTGACTTTTCATTCTTAAACCTGATATTTGCTTAGAATTCCACTGGAGCCATGAAAATGTTTCAGTAAGTGGTTTCTGTTGATTTATTAACTCCCGTGAAAGCCTCATGGAAATCCCTTGCCACCAAATATGTAATAAGTTTTATGCATGCTTACGAACATCTTGTTTACCAATTCTAGCTTTCCCACATTTTTAAGATGATAAATGATTTGGAGCACAGCATGATATACTCCGATTTTTCTCCTTCCAAACTATCTATTGGGGAAAAGAGGACTCAAACTGATTGAAAAGTACAGGTAAAGTTGACTTGGTCCCTCCATTACAAATCTATTGGTTGTTATCTTCACTCAAGTGTTTTTTTTTAATTACCTTTTCTGTATTACCTTTCGATGTGAAGATTTAATGAGATGAATAATGTGGAAATGTTTGTAATCTGTACATTACTTATCCTTCATTATATAGTGTATACATATATATATATATATATATATATGGACGTACAATACAATTGGCTCTCCACATCCTTGAATTCAACCAACTGTAGATTAAAAATATTTGGAAAAGATAACAATACAACAATAAAAAGTAATACAAACAAAAATACGGTTTAACAACTATTTACATAGAATTTACATTACATTAGATATAAGAAATCTAGACATGATTTAAAGTATATGGCAGGATGTGTGTATGTTACATGCAAGTAGTGTGGCATTTTATATAAGGGACTTGAACATGTGTGGATTTTGGTATCCATGAGGATCCTGAAACCAATCCCGGGTAGATTTTGAGGGATAACTCTACGTGTGTGTGTGTGTGTGTGTGTGTGTGTGTGTGTATATATATATATATATATATATATATATATATATACACTACACATACTATATACATGGTATATATGTCTATGTAAACACTATATATATATTATATAAACACTGTACTTGTATATATATAGTATATGGACACAGTATATATGCATACACATATAATATACACACTATATATACTATACAGAGAACAAATAAGTAATGTACATATAAATGGTTATGTCTGTGTATGCATATACATGCAACCACACATATATATTTATTTTATGTCTGCTTCACAAAATTAGAGCAGTGGAGGTAAAACTAATTTCAAGAGTTTGTATGCATCAATTTTATTATTTCAGATGGTTAAAAATCTTAATTTATAAAGATTGATCTATTTTCTTCTTTGCTATATCAAGAGAAGGCTATTGCATAGAAATAAACAATTTTAATAACCACATGATAATTTCTCATAAACTAAATAAATTTAATTTTCTAATATTTGTTTTTTTTTCTTTTGCTTTCTTTTTTATCTTTGCGTTTCTCCAATAGAACTTACATACTGCATGGTCGTTAAATATGTATAGATTGACTCACTGGTGGTGAGCTTTATTCTGGTTCTTCTAAACATTATTTTGTGTACTAACATTGCCTCTGATGTGCCTTCTGATGTTTAGTTAATCTGACAGTTTAGACAATTTGCCTTGTAAATTAGTTTTATAATTTAACATGTTTCTTTCCTTATAATCATAATTTAATACAACTGAAAGTGACAATGAAAACCATGTTGACACCCTCCCTTTATAAAAACGAGATTCAAGTGTTCTTAAAATTTAAGTGTATCTATTTTTTTCTTGCTTGCTGTATTAGCAGTCTTTTAGAGCTTTCTCCCTAAAATGGGATTTAGTTCTCTAACACTGGGGCTGGCAAACTTTGGACCATGGCTCAAGTTTGCTGCTGCCTGTTTTATACATCAGATTTTATTGGAACACAAGTACACCCATTCATGTCTGTGTTGTCTATGGCTGCTTTCATGTGACAGTGGCAGAGTTAAATAATTGTGACAGAGACTCTATGACCTGCAAAGCTGAAAATAGTTACTGTCTGGTCTTTACAGAAGAGATTTGCCAATATCTGCACAGAGATGGACATTTAGCAGCATTAATGATGTTGCTATGAAAAGAAGCCATCGTATAATTGTTTAATATATTGTTAGCTGTCTTAATAAATTCATCTATTTGGTAATAAGTATATCAATTTCATCTCTGTTAATAAATTATAATAATAAATTTATCTACTAATAAATTCATCCAATTCCGGGATAGTTTCAACATACATTTGAATATTTCACATTATACATGTTTACATTTAATTGCTTGTGTCCAAGACAGTTATCCTTTCTAGACCTGGAATCTGCCAAAATTTTTCCAAAATTTGAGTTCTGTTGCCTTTTCTTTGGGTTACAGAAATATCATTTTACATGATAGTTAAAATTATGGCTTTGGATGGCTGATAGGTCATGATTAAAAGCAAGATCTGCCACTGAATGGCTGTTAGTACCTGCAAAGCACCTAGAAAGGAATACATAGGCTGTGGTATGTCACTTGAACTCTCTAAGCCTTATTTTCTTCATTTATAAAATGGAGGTAATGAGGATATCCATCTCACTGGTTTAATTTGATAATTAATTAAAAAAATGTATATTGGCAAGGCACAGTGGCTCATGCCTGAAATCCCAGCACTTTGGGAGGCCAAGATGGGTGGATCACTTGAGGTCAGGAGTTCGAGTCCAGCCCAGCCAACATGATGAAACACTATCTCTATTGAAAACCCAGAAATTAGTCGGGTGTGGTGGTGGGTGCCTGTAATTCCAGCTACTCGGGAGACTGAGGAAGGAGAATTGCTTGGACCCAGGGGGTGGAGGTTGCTGTGAGCCAAGATCACGCCATTGAACTCCAGCCTGAGTGACAGAGTGAGACATTGTCTCAAAAATAAATAAATAAATAATGATATAATGATGTTCATGGATTATGGCCAGAGCACATGCTATATGCCCCATACATAATTAGTGTGTTTTCCTATAATAAATGAAGTACATGTACAGTAAAAAATAATTACAGTAGCATTGTAGCTGCCTCTATTCTTCACCTTATATATTCCATATAGCCCTTAGTCTTATTCCTAAATCAGTGGCCTTGTCTGCTTCTTTGACTCATAATAAAGCTCAGCAGTTCATTCGGAGCCATAATGATATGATGTGAGGCAAAGCAGAGCTCCTAGTTTATTTATGTTTCTTAATTACTCTCCCTCATTCAGTCTCGCTGTCTCCAAGCACAATTAAAATGCTATGTGCTTCTCTAACACACCAAACAATTCTCAGTCCCCAACCACACTAGAATCTCAAACTGATGAAATGATTAAGGGAGAGGAAATCCCAGAGGTGCCCCGTGGTGGTATCTAAACATAAGAAATGATCAAGAATGCTCAGATTCATGTGGACACACGGGAATTCGAATGCCCCGAGCCACATTCTGACAATGCTGTGTAGCCGAAACACTGTCAGGGAAGATTCTTATTCATCCAGCAGTTTTTGCTGTTTATACTATGCTGGGATTTTTATCTCTTACATAGTTATTGTAGTATCTGAAACTCTATCATTAGAGAGGCATTTCTCTAAGAATAGCCTTTTCTCTCTACAAAATAGGCAAGTGTTTTTTTTGTAGCAAAACTTTTTCCCAGTAAAAAATAATTTTTTCTTCCACTAAAGTTGCTGCATTTTACTTGCTGTTTTTACATAGTATGTGTCATATACTACCTTATAGTCATGTGCTTATTAATCTGAATCATTTCCTCAACCATTCTCAATACTGCTCAAGAGACCTGGGTATGAACTACCCACACTTATACTGGCATTTTTCAGCAACGATTACCAAGATTAAAACTGTTTCTGTCCTTTCCACAAGACCTCATCACTGAAAAAAAAATGCTTTAGAAGAATTCCAAAACCAGTTAATAAAAGTTATGCTATATTGATCAATAATCCCTTCTGCCATGGATTGAATGTGATATCCCCCTTAAATTCGTATGTTGAAACCATATCCCTCAATGGGATGGTATTTGGAGGTGGGGCCTTTGAGAGCTAATTTAAGGTTGGATAAAGTCATGAGGGTGGGGCCCTCCTGATGGGATTAATACTTTCATAAAAAAGGAAGAGATTTGAGATCTTGCTTTCTCTGTCATGGGAGGACACAGCAAGGAGGCATCTATCTGCAAACCAAAAAGCAAACCCTCACCTGGAACCAAATGCCAGTCACTTTGATCTTGGACTTCCCAGTCTCTAGAACTGTGGGAAATATTTTTTTAAGCTATTCAGTTTATGATATTTTTGTTACAGCAGCCTGAACAGACCAAGACACCGTCTTCTGAATATTTACTTTCCATAGATACTGTTGGGTGGCCAGCCTTGTGCTCATGCCTGGCCCTCTTCTCCTTTGCCCATTTCCACTTATAGACCTGCCATACTAATTGCTTGCCTTTGCAGCATCCCTTGAAGCTATGTATAGCCATGTGACACAGATCTGGGCAATAGAATATGAGAGAAATCTGCTGGGACTTTTGAGAAAGCCCTCAATTTCCCAACAAAAGGGATAGATGTCTCTGGCTCTAGGCTTCCGCCTTCAGTTCTGACTTGAACATGGACCTGACGCCTGGCCCTCTGTTCCATCTTGCACTGAGCGGTTCTCTTCTGTGTTAAGAATGGTGAATGGCTTACAAACTTTGTTCTGTCTGCTTCTTTCTTGACATGTTCCAATCTTGGAATGTAATTTCCATTAAGTCGTCTATATTAGTGGGTCTTAATAGATATAGGTTACCTCAGCCTCAAGAGAAATAAAGACTGGCAGGTAAGGCTGGTGACACTCTGAAAATTACCCTCAGATATATGTGAATTTATATGGGACTTGGAGAATTTGTTTAGGACCTTCCCTTTTGACATACTTCTGTTAGAATAAAAAATTTAGCATCTAATTTCCTGAGGACAAAAAAGTCTATATATTAGGATTTTTAAAATTGTATTTTTTTATTGTGATAAGATATGCACAAAATAAATTTTACCATTTTAACCATAAAAAAGAGTGGTGAATGGACAGAGGAGCATGGGTTCTTGAAAACATTGTTGAGTTCCTTAACCCACTTTGGTAAACAGGTACCCCAAACTTCATGTGATATTATAGAATGAACCCAAATGTAGTCTTAACTGTTGAATAGATGATAACAAATTCAGCAGGATTCTATTAAAACACTTACGTTAGGAGATGTGATTGGAACTCATACTCTAATCTAACCATTGTGTATAAAGAATAAACAAAATAGATAGCACGGTGTTTAAGAACAAGGGTTTGGTTTTGATCAGCAGCCCCACCACTCTCTAGTTCACTTAGGCAAGCTGTTTTTTCTTCCTAAACCTCAGTTTCTGTATTTGTAAAATGGACAGGATTGTGTAATAAAAACTAAGAATTAAAAGAGAAAAATGCATGGGAAACAGTCATTAGGCCGATAGTAAGAACTCAATAAAGATTATATTTTTAATATTTATAATTTTGTAGTATGAAGTCATGCTAAAGGTTTTAATTTACAAAATCTGTTATGCTTTATTGAGGTTCTACTTTACAAATTCAGAATTCAAACTTTTAAATGCTATACTGTCCTGCCTCAATTTGGCATCCATAAATCAACTCAATTTTATTCATGATTTCTTTCAAAAGTGACATGAAATGATATTAGTTTATGTTTATTATGCTATTATTATTACTATTGTTATTCTACTTCTAGCATAATTCCAATTCATCATAGTCCAATTAGTTCAAAAGCAAAGATTCATTACAGTGAGGTTTATTAGAATTAATTACCATTATTATTAGTGTCAGTTGCCAAAGTGAATTTGAATTGCCCCATCCATTCACAAGAATGCTGGTTACTTCTGTTGCCCACTCAATGTTTCAGTTTTTATTTGTTCAGCTTCAGATTAAGAAAAAACCCTTAATAGGTTTCTCTTCTTTCTTTCTTCTTTCTTTCTTTCTTTCTTTCTTTCTTTCTTTCTTTCTTTTCTTTTTCTTTCTTTCTTTCTTTCTTTTTCTTTCTTTCTTGCCTTCTTTCTTTCTTTCCTTTCTTTCTTTCTTTCTTTCTTTTTCTTTCTCTCTCTCTCTCCCCACCTCCCTCCCTCCCTCCCTCCCTCTCTCTCTCTCTCTTTCTTTCTTTCTTCTCTTTTTTTTCTACTCAGTTTGGAAAAGGTCTTATGCCTAGTTACCACAGCTAAAAGAGGAGACATTAAATAGAAGAGAAGTATGATTTATATGAGAAAGAATGAAAATAAAAATCACACCCCACTTAGAGGAAGAGACTGGGACCTAGTCAAAATAGTCAGAGATGAAAGCTTAGCAACTTCACACATTTTAAGCACTGCCTGGAATTCTGACTGATGGGATATTCTGGAAGGAGGCTTAAGCAAATAAGTAGGCTAAGAGGAACACTGAAGTTGTTTCATGCTGTGGCTGTTTTAATCTTCGGGCATGAACTAGTAATTATTTTCATAGGAAGTGGGGGCAGAAGTAACCAGGGGATTTCTGAGGCCCATAATGGACTTCTGTGGTGTGAGCTGAGAATCTACGTTATACCACAAGATGACCGAGCTCGCCCTCTCTTCTGACCAGTAAAGATTTTAATCCCCACTCCTGCCTCAGTGCGTCCTCTCAGCTTGGGTCTTCAGAGGGGGACTTGATCTCACTGCCTGGGCTTTGGAATGAGTAAAATGGTATTAGCTTTTGTCATAGAGGCAAATCTTAAGAGATTCACTGAATCCAAGGCTTTCAGGAAGGTATGCATAAGATGCTTCTATAGTTTAAAGTCTGTCTACAGGTAACTGCAAAGTATATGAGATTAATCATCCAAAACAGAATAATAACTCTCAAGTCTCTGTTACTTAGAAGAAATTTAAAGTATCCAAGAGAATATAAAAAATAGTAAACTCCATCCAGTTACATTCTTCTTGTGCCGACAATATACATACTTTTAGGCATTGTTAACATTAATAACAAAAGTCAACACATATGTGAGTCTGTTATCTCTTATATGAGAAACTCTTTGAGGACAGACTTCTTGAAACTTACTCTACTGTGACTTTGCCTAGCTCTCTGCATCTTATGCCCAGGATGATATTAAAAGTGTCTATAATGAAGAGGAAGAAAGTGTTCAATTTACTAGAATGACCCCTTATTATCCCATTACATTATTCTTTATTTCAAACACTCTATCTTTTTTCCTAAACATATATGTGACATAAATATTATCTCATTTCTCTTCATCTCTGCATTGCAGGTACAGGATATTAAAAATAATAATGTCATCCTGAGGTTGACTAGTTTCAAAAAGGAGATTCTTTGTGGTTTACATATTTGGTGGGGCATTTGATATAAGAATATCCCCTAGGTTAAGCCCTCTTATTCGACATCATGGTTTTCCTACACAGCCACAGCTAGATTAATCTTCCTAAGGCATTATTGTTACTGTGTCAGAAACAAACCTTGGTTTCTGCTGTCTGTGGTGTAGTTTCTTCTGCAATCTGGCTGGTGCTAACTTTCAAGCCTTGTTACTTCTTTACTTGAACTTGATTACTAAGGTTCAGACAAACTTAGCTACTAATAATTCTTCCCACATATTGTGTAATCTTTCAGTTGTGAGGTTTTGGTCGTCCTTCACTTTGGAATCTCCTGTCATCTGCCTCTATGCCAATCTGGTTTATGCATCATGGTTTAAATTAAAAGCCCTTTCCTCCAAGAGTCCTGTTGTGGTCACATTAGATCTGCCATTTTCCTCTTCTAAACTCCTATGGTATTCTGCTTGTACCACTATTTGTTCACTTTTTACTTATTGACCTTTATTAAGCTATTTGAAAACTGACTTTCATTAACTCAGTGTGTATGTATTAACCACCCTCTCTGTGTCAATGGCTGTCCTAGGAACAATAAATATTATAAGTGACCTATACTCATGAAGCTCCAGGATACCTCTCCTATTAAATTGTGAACTCATGAGGGCCGTGGACAACATCCATTTTGCTTCTGCATTTCCAATAGGACAATGCTTTGAACATGGAAAGCAATTAATAAGTTGTAAAGTAAATCAGTGGCCTTTAACCCTATAAGACTCAATGCTGTCTTTTAGACAATATTTTGTAATGCTCCTTTTGCTATACTATAACAAGTAACAAATAGTATACTCTTTCTACATATACAATTTCAAAAATATTAATAAAATATCTACACATAACTATATTGCCCTTGAAAAGGACAAATAAAAGAAAAACATTTTATCACAAAATAACATGCATTTTATTATGTAAGTGCTTAGACGTGACTACTTAGATAATATAATGAAGTAGTCAGATTCTTGCCCCAAGTTCACAATGAATAAGTTTGAGTTTTTCAATAAGAAAGTAAGAAACCATTCCCTACACAAAAAGTAGGAAAATGAAATAGTAGAGCTGTGAGTGACACTAAATAAAAAGTAGTATTTGAATAGGTTATACCAACCTAGATTCATGTGTGTATAATAAAGGAAGGAGAGAAGTAACTTTAATTGAAGTTGGGATAACATGCCAAGAAAAATTGCAGGCCAACAAAGTAGAGAAAATGAGGAGGCAGACAGTCCAACAAATGAGCTGTATCTTACTTGTAAGTGGAGGGTCAAAATAATTCATATGGAATGACCTAGGGCAAAGTAATGACAGAGCAGCACAGAAAACATATCTTCTATTTAAAATCCTGCCACGTGTTGGGGAATACTTTCAGTTTCTGGTATTTATTAAGACTTTGAAGACCAAATATTTTGGCAGGTGGTAGGGAGCAGAGAGTGGATTAGGAAAAAAAAAAGTAATACATACAGGAGGCTGTAGAAAACTGTTTTACGATATGCTTCTGGGGGCAGTATAAGCAAAAAATTAAACTTCAGAGGCAACTCACTTCTGCTTCTGGTCACAACTGAGGAAATCGTTCCTGTGGTAAACAATGCATATCTGTGCAAAATATATGAAACAGATGTTTTCAGGTGTTGGACAAGAGCCAGCACAAGACTGATTCCTGAGAGAAGCAAGACCAGTAAGATGTGTCATATGATTACTCTGGTTTTCAATTTGGAGGCATGTCCTGGAACCACGGCACAGAAAGCAGGAAGCCAAATGAAGTGCAGCCGTCTTGCTGAGCTGAGGAGACAGAGATCAGAGAACCAGAGAGAAATGAGAAATGAAGAGAAAGTTCCAGAAATCTACATCAAATGTCTCTTTGAATCTAGGATGGAACTCCCTGAGACTAGAGAAAAATAACTGTGGGGGAAAGAACAAATAGCCAAGAACTAGAAACTGACCAAGGGTATCCAGTCTTTTAGCTTGAGCAGCGGTGTCCAATCTTTTGGCTTCTCTGGGCCACATTGGAAGAAGAAGAATTGTCTTGGGCCACACATAAAATACACTTACAGCAATCATAGTCAATGAGCTAAAAAAAAAATTCTCAAAACAATCACATACATGTTTTAAGAAAATTTACAGATTTATGTTGGGTCCCATGCAAAGCCACTCTGGGCTGCATGCGGCCCATGGGCCGCAGTTGGACAAACTTGTACTACTGCATGCACAGGGCTTGAATGTGAGAAGGGCTTGAATTTAGTCTAGTCACAGTGGAAAGATCTCATTATACTCCTGGAACATTCAGCAGAGACCCTAGCAAAGCAATGTCTTAGGAGTGGGTCCCAACATAGTTACTCAAGGATTGACCTAATAAAGCTTAATAACAAGACTCCAAAGAATCAAGCTAATCCTCAAATAATTTAATTGATGCTGGAACAAAAATTCAATGGTATCTAAAGAAAGACAACAAAATTTTTAAAAAATCAGCAATATAATCAAATCAATCAAAATGTACTTGACACACAAAGAAACAGAAAAATATGACCTATAATCTGGAGAAAAAATAATAGAAATAGACTCAGAAATTATAGAAATGTTGGAATTGATAAGCATTTAAATAAAAATATACATGTAAAATAGAAATTTCAAAAAAGAAATGAAAAACACAGTATCTGAAAGAAAAAAATTCACTGGATGGGCTTAACAGCAGAAAAGATACTGGAGGAAAAAAAAATTTATGGACATGAATATGTAACAACAGAAGCTTTCCACACTGAAGCATGGAAACAAAAAGCAGATTCTCACTTAGCCTTGTGCTAATGTAAGAGGTCTAACAAATGTGTAAATTGGGGTTCTAGGAAAGGAGAAGAATACAAAAAATTTGAAAAACTAATGCTCAAAAAATTTCCTGATGATGAAAACTATAAACACACAGGTCTAAGAAACCTAACATACCCCATCTAGGACAAACACAAAACATCTAACCCCCATGACATGAGTTTAACTATATGACAAACATGCACATGTACCCCTGAAACTAGAATTTTTTTTAAAAGAGGCACATTATAATAAAATTCCTGAAAATAAGTGAGAAAGAGGAAAAAATCTCAAAAGCAGCCAGAGGAAAAAAAGACACTTTATGTGCTGGGAACAGAGATAACAGTTAGCACTGACTTTAGCCAGAAGACAAGGAAGAACATGTTTTAAATACTGAAAGAAAAACAAACCTCTGTTGATTAAGACTGCTCAATCAACAAAATCATCCTTAAAAAATGGAGACGATAAAAGATATTTTCGCACAATCAAAAGCTGAGAGAATTGTTCCAAGTATTACAAGAAATGTTAATGAATATTCTTTTGTCTGAAGGTGAGCAATACCACTGAGACACTTGATCAACATGGTAGAGCGTTGGAATTGGTCAGTGTGAAGCAAGTGTTAAAGACTCTTGTTTTTCAGTTTCTCCAAATGTTTGTGACCATATAAAGCAAACAACAATGTCGTGTGGCATTTGTAACATACGTAGAAGTGAAAAATAAATGGCAATAATATCACAAAGAACAAGGGGAAAATGAAAAAATCCTTCTGTAAGCTTCTTGTGTTACCTGTGAAGGGAGTATAACATTATTTGAAGGCAGACTGTGATAAGTTGAACACGCACATTTAAATGAAATATAATGTTTTTAAATGAAGACAAAAACTGTCAATGATTCTGACTTTCTAAGATAACAACTGGCTCAATAAATAAATACTACATTTAGAAGAGAATGGGCAACCCAAACAAATTAAATACTCATTTTTTTTGCAGCAAAAATTTCCTATCATTAAGCTATGATACATACATGCTATACGTATATAGAATAGCAATAATACAAAAGACTATAAAAACAGTCCTTAAAATAAAAGTATATTTGTTTCATGTGACTCCACTAATTTGACAATATTTGTTTTGGAATTTGTTCACACTGTTTATATTTGTTATACATTTCTTGGCTTCTTGACAGTGACCATTGCAATATACTAACAATTACTTTTAGTAACTGTGATGTAGAACTGAAATATTTTCTCCCTAAATTTGAAGTTCAAAATGCTCTAATAAGTAATTCAACTTCTTTCTTTAAAGAAGTGGGCTTGCAGGAGAAACATATGAGTGAATACACACAACAGATAATGCCTTATGGAAAAATAGATAAAAAAATAGATGAAGATTATGGAATAGTCTAAAATTTTAACACTAACAATGAGACACTTAAAAAAGATTCAAGGGAAAGTGACAAAGATTGAAAAGAGGCCAAATTTAAAAAAAATGCAAATGAAGGAGTCCCTGAAGAACCAAATCAAAGCCAAGAAACAGAACAAATACTGACAGTATAATTTGAGGAACTTTTCCAAAATAGCAACAACAATAATAGAAACTGCATATTGAAAGAGTAGATCACATACCTGAGAATATTAAACCAGACAACCAACCCTCAGATGTAGTCTAGAGAAATTTTTAGACATAATCACAATGTGAGATGGTAATTTTAATCCCCACAAAACTGACTTTTAACTATAAAGAGGAGAAGCCAACTGTTATCAACAGGCAAGAACTTTGGATATCAAAGTTCTCATATTAAAGAATGAGCATCACATAACCAAAAATACTAGTGATAATTACGATAAGTACTGGTGGTGAGCATTAAATATATAGTTACTTATAGAATTAAAACCAAATAAGGGTTAGAATGGAGGGAATATAATACGTAATAGCTATATGCCCTGGCAATGTAGACATCAGTCCTTTAACCAGATTAAGAGAAAGATGGAATAAACGTTAAGTGATGTTAAAACTATTTCATTAAACACATTGTTCATTAAACATTATATTAGAATTGAAAAAAAAATCAAACAAAAAAAGGAGGGTTAACTTTGTGATTAGAATGATTAAATTCTTGGGCCCTTGTCTTTTCTTCCTCCCTCAGGGAACTCTCTGTAAATGTTGGCTGACATGCCCTTTTTCCATTTCAAATGAATGGATCATGTATTAATCACTAATTCATCCAGATATTTACATCCCATCTACTGGTCATTAGAGAAATGCAAATCAAAACCACATTGAGATACAATCTCACGCCATTAAAAAATCTGGAGACAACAGATGCTGGAGAGGACGTGGAGAAATAGGAATGCTTTTACACTG